>WOGP01004267.1:0-14204 GCA_015342065.1 Leptinotarsa undecemlineata | reverse complement strand
CTTTCTAACAACTATAATTCGATATGTGATATGTGCGATATTATTCATAGTTCCCAAAGTTTTATTTTAAAATGTATTGTCACCAGAACCTTTCAACTGTGATCCCTTTTTCTTTTCGCTTCTTGTGATATATTTCTATTTCTACTTATTTTCTTTCAGTTGTAGCAATCTTTTTTTTTTAACTAATTATACTGTTTTGCATATATTTTCATCAACACCTTTGTACATATTCTGTAATTGGGTGAATGCCTGTTGGAAATAAAGTGCTATCAATCAATCAATCAATCAAATGTGAAAAACTTTATCAAAGCCTATGAGGTATTTGAAAAAACAAAAATATGCAGAAAAAATTTATAAAATCCCTTAGTAATCATGGAAACCACCAAAACAGCTTTTGAAAAATTAAATATTGATAATTTAAAAATTCCAGCAGGGACTCATTTTCTAACAATCAGAGATGAACTTACAAAATTCATCCATGCATATCCAGCAAAATTAGTTGTAAACACCCTATTACTATATTTCCAACATTATGGAACACCATTAGGAATACATGACGATTCAGGAAAATAATTTAATAATCTATAATATCAAACTAACATTTTCTAGAGTTGACAACCCACAATCGAATGGTTCACTTAAAAGATTACATGCCACCCTAATGGAAATGATAAGAGTTGATCTAACAGAAAACTCTAAGGACCACCCACTTTCTATTTTATCCTATGTCCTATATATTATTAAAAAACAGTTTAAATAAAACCCACGGATTTAGTTCTTATGAACTAATATTCGGACATACATCTGGCAGACCCCCAGAAACATAATATAATCAAAAAGATCTCATGACTAAGTATGTCCGATATTATATTATTATAAAGTAGCACGCACAAATACTGAAAGAAAGAAAGAAAAAGCTAAAATCAGATTTGATAGTCACTTACACCATGAACGACATATTTATAATATAGGTGAGAGTCCCAAATGAAAAATACATTAGAAAATAAATTTAACGGGCATTTTGAAGTGATAGAAATTTTCAAAAACTCTGCATGTAGGAGATGACTAATGTTGAGTGACGAAAACCCTGGATCGGTTGAATCAGGACAATCACAGCTAAGCATTATTGTAGTGCACACGTGTTTATTAATGTTCGTTATGGGATTAGAATAAATATTGTATTCTGGGACTTCGTGTTAATGTTATCTCACAAAGACAGTGGTGGGACTTAATCTAAATACGTCCGACGTAATATTGTACAAATTTTTGAAGTAACAATGGTGAAAAAAAACGCAAAGACAAGAAAAAAGCGGTTTCGCGAAAACAGTGTATTTCCTCAAGTAGCGCCAGTAGTGATAGTGATGGTTCTATGAAACGGGAATTGAAAAGATTGAAACAAACCCAGGTAAGTACACTCATCAAACAGGTAAAGAGTTTCTGGTTCCTTTGTTCGATCCATCTCAAGATGAATCAGTGGTGGAACAACGGCTTGGTAGAGTCGATTATCTGGCTGCAAGGTATGGTTGGGATGATGATTCAATAATACGGCTGATATCGGGAAGGTTAAGAGGCAACGCACGGTAAGTTGGGAAAAAGTAAAACGTTTAATGAAACTTCAATTTCGTAAGTCTGTTCCATTTTATAATTTGCTGAAGAGTGCTGCTGATTATGAAACAAACCCTAGTCAAAACTTAGGCGTCTATTGTTTCCAAAAGTTGTTAAAATTAAAAGCACTCAATTTGGCAAATCCTGATGAATATTTAGTTGATGCTGTAATAGGTGGTATAACAGATGAAAATTTAGATCGTACTGTCAGATCAGCTCAGTATATTGATGCTAATTTATTATATGCTTATTTGAATACCATAGGAGACATGCCATCTCAAATCACAGTCCCTAGTGCAAGTTACCGAACTCCTTTATTTAATAGTCGTCCTTTTCATCAAGATCAGAATATAAAAAATTACAAAGGAGGTTTAACTTGCCTCAATTGTGGTATTTCGGGACATATATCTAAAAATTGTAGAAAACCTTGTATTGTGTGTTCTAATTGTGAACGTTTAGGACGTGTAGCTTACAAATGTCTTTCACTTAAGAGAGAGGTTCAAGTGATATGCGGTGGACTGAATTCATATGATAACATGTTTTTGCAAATTGCGAGAATTAACAACGTTAAAGTTCAATGCCCAAATGACGTTGACGAAAATGTATATTGGAAAAAACTGAATATTGTTTTAAGGATGTAGTGTATGCATACCATTAGGATTTACTGTATCTATTATTGAAGTCATCCCGAATGATGAATAAGGTTGTTACTTTCACCTTAGTGAAAGGTGAAAGCACCCGAATGACCTATAAATAGTCAGATCTCGGAGGAATAAGTCCAGTTATCACCCGAAGACGATTGTGGATACTAACAATCGAACGTCGCGTCGTGACGTAACTTGCTTTGGAATGTTTTAATCTTTATTTTTATTTTTCATTTCTGTTGATAATATTTTTATTTTTCAGCTTTTATTAATATTTCTATTTTTATTTTTATTTTTTGTTTGTAACTTGTATGTTAATTCCTTGTAATTTAAGTTTTTTTAATGTTTAGTAAAATTGTTATTTTCGTTTAATCTTCTTATTTTTTTTTCAGGGATTTCAAATCAATTTATATTATATTAGACAATGGAAGTCCGAACTGATGTAATACACTTCTACTTTTCTTCTCTCTCACTTTAATTTTTTTTATTTTTATTTATTTTGTTACTATTATTTTTTTTGCCCCACTTTTTCCCAACTTGTTCCTAAGTCGAAAAGGCAGAGAGGGAAGGCTCCCCCCCATGGCGACTTCCCTGCATACAATAGTCTAACAGAGTCGTGATGATCTCTCTTTTTTTGTCGTGGATGGTGTTTGGAGTTCAAATATATATTACTAAACTGCCAAAAATCGTTTGGTTTATAGAAACATCGATTTATTGTGCAAAGCATTCATTTACAGGTATTTGTTTACGAGTGTAATTTCAGTCCACTTAGTTATATCGCAGATATAAGCAATTTTTCCAGTCTCTCATCAAATGAATATTTTTTTTAGTATCTTCATTGCAACTATTTCCTGAGCTCACTGAGCTCTGAATACAAACACCCTTTTTCTTGTAGTAGAGAGGCATATCTTGATTGATTGCCAACTAAATCATCATTCTAATCGTTCGACAAGCTTCTCCTTCTCGCCGACCCTCTGTATTATTCTTTTCGCTCTAAATAGGAAATAACGATCTGTATAAATTGCGAAGACCCCGCCGAAAAAAGTATACAGATAAAACAGGATTTGCTTGAGAAATGATTCTGGCTGAAAACTGGAAAGAGTTTATTTATCTCTGAATTCCCGGTTGAAGCGTTTTATTTCGAAAGCGTTTCTAAAGGGTTAGATATGCATGAGGAATTTTATGAAACATGGGAGCTTCTGGAAACGGCAGGCAGGTCGAAACAGAAAGGAAGGATCTGGTATTAGATGAGTTATTTATGAAATCTTGGGGGAGCATACGATTTCTGCAGTGACGGTATGGAAAGAGGAAAGGGGGCTATTTCAACATAAGTAGGAGAAGAAAAATATCTAAACTTTCTATGAAAACTCTTAACTAATTCAAAAATTGGTGCTACTGTAATAGATTAATGTTGAATATTTCGAAAACGGTTTGCATTGAATACTATACAGCTAAAAAATTACTATCATATTGCTCAGTATCATTAAATAACATTTTAATCAGTACATCGAAATATGTAAAATTTTTCGGAACCATATTCGACTATAATCAATATTGGGAGCTACAAATAAATATTGTATGTAAGAAAATCGACCAGTGTTACCATCTATTGACTGTTCTGAAATCTATGCTAGATAGGGATATTTTATTGAATGTCTATTATTGATATTTTCAAAAACTACACCTTACGTGAGGTGTAGTTTTTGTGTAGGTGTAGTTTTTTAATTGTACCTTACCACATGCTCATATGAGGATAAGGCAGTGTTTGTCCCTACCGAACTACTAGCGGTGCTAGTGAGTGATTTTTCATACTTCAGGAAAAACGTTCCTTACACCAGGAATTTTCTGAGACTGATACACGATATGCATGGGGAAAGATAAATGAGGACCTCCAGAGATTACACGAAATAAAAATAAATATTTTCTTGACATTAACCCTCTAAAATCTAAGGCTATGCCATTTGGAAAAATTCGGTACGAACTCGGATGAAATAGAGCATGAATCTGTATAGAACATATCAATTCTTCTACCGTATGTAATGCATTCGCATTATTTTACTCAAAAAATAAATAAAGGAAAAGAATTAAAGTAAAAGTCAAAGTGTTTTTGAATGCTCCCAATCATTCACATTCTGTTGATTGAATTATGTGATCCATTATTCAGATAATAATAGGAATAAAATATTTCAATCTGAAATATAAATTGTAATTTTTATTCCTTAGGTGAAATCGTAGGTTTGGGCCTGTCGTTTACTTCCCGACCTTGTTTCCGACACTGACGATATGGTGAGTATTCTATTTAGCTTTTGATGTTGTATACTGTTATGAACCACTGTATTTCATGTTTATTTGTCCTCACCAATATAATTTCATCACACAGTTATCATTAGAATTCCATTAATTATTTTAAATAAACTGTCAGATATAAAATTCTCGAAATTATAATAATTTTTTTGAGTTTTCTTCTATAGTTAACAAATTGTTAAAATATTGTTATGTTGGCAATGTCCAGACAAAAAATTATGTTGGTGATAGTGTGTAAACAAAAGTGAAAAAGAGAAGAAGAGAAGAATAAAAGTTACTTTTGGTTGTTAGTTATTTTTGACTCAACATTTAAGCCTAAAACCAAAGCAATTAATTGAAAATAAGTAAGAGAAACTGAATATTCATAACACAAATACATACTATCTGACAAGAGAGTACCCGCGAGTAGTAATAGTGAGCCGAAGTTGACTCATTTTGTGACCTCACTTCTTGATTTCCGTAGAATTTTAGGGAAATTATTACGTCAAGATAGCGAAATATCTTTAAAACCTGAGAACAACTGACGTTTAAGGAAATGTCGAAAATGTTTTTCTTTCTAGGTTGGCACATTTGTCCTTTATTGTCACGCAGAGTTTGAGTGCCAGCCGCCATTTTCTTTCCTACTTAACCTCGAACGTGGTTTGCAAATATTTCGATACGGTAATCATTGGCATTTTTTTCGATTCATTTGATTTTTTGTAGACTTCCAATTAGTTAACACCTGTTTTAGACAATGTAAGTTGAAAGCTTTCAACATTCAATAAAACATTCGATTTTTTGGAGTATAAGAACAAAAAAATAATGGTTTGGTGCAGCTCTAAAAAATTGCTCAAGTCTTTATTGATTATCCCATTAATTGAGGTGAAGTGTACTTTGCAATGATTTGAATTATTGAGAAAATTAAAGATATATAGTGCAAACAGAATCAGTCTTCGTTGAGAGCCTTGTGGTGGTACTCCTTACTGGAGGGGAGAAGAGAGAGATGAAAGAGTGGCATCAATAGCAACTCTTCGATATTTTTTATTAGGATAATTGGCCAGCAATGTTGTAGCTGAACTTGACAGGCCGACTTAAAATTAAGGTAGATGTAGATTTTGTGACAGTTCCATTATAGTTATGAATTGACAAAAAAATCGACATCAATGTCATTTTTCACATGATATACAATAATTTCCACCCACATTTTTATTGAATGGTTTGAAAGTGGAATGTGAAGAAAGCCTAATTTTTTTAAAGTTTCATTCAGATTATTTCGTATATCTTTGTATAAAGGAGTAATCTAATAGTTTCTAATCGGAAAAATAGTATCCAATCATCAAACTTCTTATATCAACGGTTATAAGCCCAGAGAAGTATTTTAGTTTACCCTATTTTGTTTCGAAAGTAAAAGCCTTTTCTCTTGATTATTGAATTGTGTGTCACAGCAAACTCAAATTAACCATAACTGTTTTATAATGTGAACCATCGACCACCTAGTTGCAGATTAATAGAATAATTCCCTGGTAACGCATATATTTCCGAAAGGTCCATAAACATGGATTTTATAACGTCGTTAAAGATTAACTACTTGTTCATCATGTCACGGAACTACAATAAGCATGAAACCGAAATCTATTACATCAAAATGGTCGTAAAGGCAGCATAAATCAATTTTTCATCTGCCAAATGTTCATATTACACCCCTCCACATATGGACGTATCCGTAAATATTCACATTGTGTCTGCATTGAGTAATTTGAATAAAACTAAAATAAAAAAACGTATAGAATTGATAGAAGGTTCTACTCTAATTTTAAAAAGACTTTTCAAGCTAAACTCTGTCCATCTAAACAACACAGTGGTCCAAAACATTATCATACATAGTGCACGTGATCTTCCAGACGAAGCTGCTTGTACAGAGGCGCACTAAGGAACGACTAATTTTTTTTTGTTTGGAATGTAGGATAACTTCTTTGATCAATTACCCAAACACCAAACTAATATTTTTGCACTCGACGCGCGTTTCGCCAAGAAAGTTAGCATCCTCAGGAGAAGAAAATTGGTCTCTACCAATTTCTTCTCCTGAGGATGCTAACTTTGTTGGCGAAACGCGCGTCGAGTGCAAAAATGTTAGTTTGGTGTTTGGATAATTGATCAAAGAAGTTATTCAACTTTCACACCAAAGGTTCCAATCCCATAGTTATGGAATGTAGGGACACAAATTAACAGTTTCTTCAACAGTATCAGTAGTTGAAATTTTGAAAATTTAAAACTTTCAAAATTACCGTTACACCACAGGCGTTAAAAAGTAACTGACCAATCCGATACTGTAACAATGAATTCTGCCAGCCAATTGCAGTTGAATCTGATTGGCCAGCGTGAGGAGACTTATTTATTTCACCCAATAGATGCAAATGTGAGTGGTAACCTTGCTTTGATCACGCATTTATCTTTGTTTGAGTTGCTTTGCTTGTTGGAAGGATATAGTTTAATCGTCTTGGAAGCAACATAGGCGTAAACTGGGATGGCATAGTGGGGCAGCTGTCTCCCAAAATCTATAATATTGTCACTTTTTTTCACTTACGTATGGCCTGGTTTATATATTAGTCTCGCTCTGATATGTTCTTATACAATAGATCTTTCTGTGCAGTTTTCTTCTTTCCAACTACCCTTGAATCACCGTCACCTGAATATGCAAGCCGCTTGACTGAGAGTATCTATTCTTACAAATCAACCCCAGCAGGGATGTCCACAGGGAGGGATGTTATCACCCCTTCTTTGGAACATAGTTCTGAATACCCTGATTAATCACTTCAACAATAATGGATTCTACACAATTGTATACACAGATGACATAGTTATCTTGTAGATCGGCAAATTTGTGAACACACGGGGCGATAGAGCGCAGGATGGGCCCGAAGTAATAGAAACATGGTGTTTTACAAGCAACATCATCCAAAAATTATATCAAATACAGCGATTGGCGTGTTTAAACATCACAGGAGCCATGAGAACAACACCAACCTATGCCGTAGGCAGCCAATGTTACAATTGACCATAGGTTTGTGTTTATTGAACCCTACAACATACAAATGAAACAAAACACAGAGTCAGACATGCTACAAATGTAATACGCATATATAGAGACGACTCTAAATCCAAAGAAGGCTCAGGATGTGGAGTTTACTCTAGATGGCTAAGCCTAAGGATTAAGTGGGGAATGGGAAAAATACCAGAGTGGTTCAAATAGAACTGGGTGGTATCTCAACCGCCACAAAAGAAATAAGGAAAGGAATTTCTGGCAAAAACATAACAATCTGCACTGATAGTAGACCAGCCCTATTAGCCTTGAACAGACAACGTGTTACCTCAGGGCTAGTACAAGAGTGCCACCAAGATTTAGCCAAGGCCTCAGTAGATAATACATTATCCTGAGGTGGATTGAAGGGCACGACAGGAGTAATTGCCGACTCTTTAGCCGAGGAAGCGGCTGGACTAAAAGTTTCAGGACCCAGTGACACCTGTGGCCTGATGACTTCGACAATTACGGCACACCCATGCTCAATCCATAAGGAGATGGGATGGAATCAAAGGATGCAGTGTTGCCAGGATCACCCTGGGCAACCCTGGGAAGCTGGCGCTGAAGAAATATCTGGCGATGACCAGGAGAAACTTACGCTCAACAGTAGGATTTCGGACTGGCCACTGTCAACTAAGGAAACACCTCCATACTATAGGGCAAGTGGACATACCTCTATGCAGGATGTGTGAACAGAAAGATGGAACTGCCAGGCATGTCTTAAGTGAGTGTCAGGAGCTATCATCAAGAGAGTGTGTGTTCGGCTACACCTGCCGATATAATAGAGATGTCTCCCAGAGACCTGTCCACCTTCCTGGAAAGGACAGGATGAACGATTACCTAGGAGGACAACTCCTCGGGAGGATGTACAATGGGTCACATATGGCCCAAGTGCTGTGGGCCAACACTCACCATCCTTACTCTTCAGATACAGACATATCAACTCCAGCGCTCAAGGGTACTATTCTGTATATGAAATACCTCAATAAATAATGTTGATATCGAAATGAATATCTGAGGACCTACCAGCTCCAGTCCCTTCCTCAAAAAAGTACTCACTGTCACTAATGTCGTTTTGGTGTTTTCAGTTCATGTCTGACGATAATAGTGGTACCTGTGAAACATGGTCACCTAATAATTCCTCATTTTCTCTAGTCTTCCAGAAAGAGGCTGGATTCTGTTTCTACTGAATTTTCATATGTAGGATTCATACTCATATAGGCTGATGTCAATGTTTTGGTTGGATTCCGGGTTATGCCGAAGTTCTTTAGTTATAATCTCCAAACGTTTCAACTGCAACTGCGGCAGTCATCTTCAGCGGAAATCCACAAATTAAAGACCATCGTTACTGCACGGTGGTTAGCGACTGTTGTAATTCACTATAACTTTCCACATATGGACGAAATCATCACAGTCCTATTGTGGGGAACTCGACGATGTACCAAAAATTGCAATAACACTGATATTCTGCCTCGTCTACCATACTCCCCAGACCTTTCCCCAACCGACTACAATTTTTTCAAGCACTTCGATAACTTTTTCACCGGTAGAACGGCCTTCGTTGACTTTAATCCTGAGTACCAAATTTTTATGCTGTCAGAATTACGTTGTCAAAAATGAACAGATTCAAATGGTGCTTGTTTAGATCAAAGTGAATACATTTTCACTGAGATATTACAGTTCAAAGAAGACTCATGAAAATGGACAAAGCTTTTGAAAGAATTGTTATTTATATAAATATTCAAGTCAATATTTATGTGTATTAGGGTGACCTATTTGTACGAATACATTCTCCAAAATTATATTCATGTCGTCATCAACTCACATCAAAAATATTGTAACAGTTTTGTAGTGTAGGTGAAGTGTTTTGTGGCATTCTCCATAATCATCAACTCTGTCGAAAATTTCAGTTTTAAAACTTTGCTGTTTTATTTTCTTTTTCACTTCATGTGAATACTTCGATACTCCTTTCAAACGAATGCTATTCTTTGTAAGTCAACAAACACATTGTATGTTTAGTTCAATCTCCAACCAAGAAACTTGAAAGGAGCGATACGAATCAGCGACCCTCTCTCTTATTACTCGCAACTAGGAAGACCAAAATAATGATTTCAAGACCATTTTATGAACTCCCTCCGATTGCGACCATTCCATTCGAATTGTTCTGAACGATACCGTTTCTCTAGTCCTCCCGCAAATTGCGGGCTTTTGAAGCAATCTCGTTTAGTAAAGAAACCGCGTCTTCATTTCGAACACTAACAAATTCTAGTTGGAGAGCATAATCCTCGATATTTTCTATGTGACCTCAATATTCAAGAGAAGCGAATCTCGACTCCCTTATAGATATACTACTTTCCATTGACATGGGGTTGGGGCGGGTAGGTAATGTTTTTCGATCATAAAATATTGGATCAGAAGTGAATTGAAATGATATTCCTATTTTGATAATACTTCACTAACTTACTGTTAATTCTAAAGATTCCTTTGATTTTGATAGGTATTCGTTGGGCGTGTTTTCACTGGAGATAACGAAGTATATTATACCAACATAGGTTAATTTTTCGAGCTATCATTTTCCAATATCTTCCCCAGCTGATATTGCAATAGTGAAATTGACATTGTTTATAAATCTATAAAAATAAATGGAATTGAAGATGCATTGAATTCATTACATATCCTTTATTACTATACAATTGTGATGGCTGATGATTTCAACTCACCTAGATTTGCATCTCATCTGGAAACTTACCACAGTAAAACTATTTTGTTCATCAATGTTTCAGAATTATTTGTTTCTGAAGGATTTTTGACATATATTTTGATATGTGATTCAACAGCATCAGATGAAGATAATAATAATAAAAACTTCATTTACAGTGAAGATATATACATAATACAAATACATGAAGTGAACAAAGTGATTTAAATTTTGGAATAAGGTCTTTATTATCTCCTGTTGGTGCTAACTTGGTTGGCAAAACGCGTATTGAGATACTCTATTTTGTTCTGTTGTCCAAAAATTGTTCTCTTCAGATACATATGATTTCATTTTTAGTATTTCACAACTCTCGCTATAGCGAGAAGTTTCAGACCCCTCAATCGAGAAAAATAATCATTATCTTGCTTTTGTAAAAATGAATTATTGAACTATATGACTTCAACCCGAAAAATAACTTTGAATTGTGATTTTGAGACGTCTAAAATTCAAAATATATGGGGTGTTTCATTGAGCTTTTCCTATTTATGAATTCAAATGAAACAGAATGTTAGTGAAATATAATCGAAATTTTTCATTCGTTTGAAAGACCTTTTGATGACATTATATGTGGAATATTATATCGTTCAACTGAACGTCCAATTGTCCATGACTCCATGCCTGGCCAACGTCATTCTCGAAGAAATATGGATGGATGTTGCCGGCAGCCCAAAATCCACACCAAACAGTGACTTTTTCGGAATGCATTGGACGCTCTTGGTTCTAATGTGAATTGGTATGATTCCAAATTCCACAATTTTGTTTGTTCACGTACTCTTTTACGTACTCACGTTCTCGCAACACGGTGTAACAGCTAAAAAAAGTACCGAGACAGCCTTATGTGAATTCCAAAACAAAATAATTCAATCTCTTGATAATAAAAAACTTATAATGGGCCTCTTCATAGACTTTTCTAAAGCATTTGACTGCGGTAGTCATGATATTCTATTATCAAAATTGTCAAGGTATGGACAGGGGGGAACGCAGTATAAATTGCTAGAATCCTATGTATCTGACAGACAGCAAATTGTTAAAATAAACAACAATAACAGTAATCCCTTAGGCATTACGCAAGGTGTTCCTCAAGGATTAATATTGGGCCCCTTCTATTAATATTAGACCTCATATCGTACTTGAACGAACACAATAAAATTATTACATGTTATGCAGACGACACAAACATTTAATTATAGAAGAAGATTTAGTATCATTAAAATTATTGGCTGAGACTACCTATGCTAAGGTGATAATATGGTCAGACAAAAACCATTTAATAATTGATAAATCAAAGACTAATGCCCTGATGTTTTGTTCAAATAGTCGGGAACACCACCAGCTTTTGTTGTTTGGAAATACCAATAACGTCGGGTCTTCTTCTGAATCTATCAAAATGCTAGGAATTACCTTCGATTCAAAGCTCTCATGGAATTTACATATTGATATTGTCTGCGGCAAACTTAGAAAAGGATGTTATGCACTCAAGTTTATGTCGAGTAATTACAGTGAAAATATCCTTCTGCCTTTATACTTTGCCCACTTTCATTCTCATATGAGATACGGAATTTAAAACTAGGGAGCAACTTTCTCTGTATAAAGGGTGTTCTTATTACAAAAAAATAGGCAATCAGAATAATTGCAAAAGTGAATAGAAGAAAGTCATGCAGAGAGATTTTCAAAAAATTAAAAATTTTGACTGTTACGGGCACATACATCCTCGAAGCGGGTTGTTTCATTTTCAAAAATAAGGCCACTTATAATGCCTTCAGAACACACCCTGAACATGCTACCAGACGAAAAAACCTTATTTTACCCGACCGGCATTCCACAGTCCGGTATCAAAAAAACTTTGATGGCTGCAAATGCTATAATTCTCTGGCAGATCACATAAAAACTGCAGCTTCTGTAACAATTTTCAAAAATCTCCTGGAAAAACAATTACTCCGCAAAAACTGCTACACTGAAGAAGAATTTTTTAATTAGGAAACTTGAATTTTAAATCTGTATTGTTTTATGTTGACATTTTTCACAACTTTTCTGTATTTTTTCACAAGTTATTTGCTGGAAAAAACCCCTTCCTGGTTAATGGTGTTCAAATTTCTCCCTACTCTGTTGAGGAGCTATTAGCATATTTTATATGAGTGATATATACTCCTTATATGTAATGTACATAAATCATTTTCAACTTTCAAATTTTTACCTTTTTACTGTGTAATTAACTCATTATTGTATTGTAGATTGTATTTCACATTTTATATGACTTTTTTGGCGGACAGCATATATCACTTTGGCCAACTCCATTCAGGTAGAAGATGCATTTTAAGCATTTCCATCAGTCTTGAGAGTTTCATCGTTCCACCTCGAATGTTACGGAAGATACGGGGGTGTTTCCATAAGAAGTGAGACAAATTCGGATTTTTCAGGACTGACATTTTCTCAGGAAAAAATGTATTCGTAGTAAGTTGATAGTCCTGATCACGAATCTGAAGGAATTTTGAGCCTATTTTGCCCGTAATATGTTTTACCGTAAAAATGGGGTGTTCTATTGCGAGTGGCGGACAGTGTATAACACTTTGGCCAACCCCATTCAAGTGGTAGGTGCATTTTAAGCATTTCCATCAGTCCTGAGAGTTTCATTGTTCCACCTCGAATGTTACGAAAGATACGGGGGTGTTTCCATAAGAAGTGAGACAAATTCGGATTTTTCAGGACTGACATTTTCTCAGGAAAAAATGTATTCGTAGTAAGTTGATAGTTCTGATCACGAATCTGAAGGAATTTTCAGCCTTTTTTGCCTCTAATATGTTTTACCGTAAAAATGTGGTGTTCTATGGCGGACAGTGTATATCACTTTGGCCAATCCTATTCAGGTGCTAGGTGCATTTTGAGCATTTCCATCAGTCCTGAGAATTTCATCGTTCTACCTGGAATATTACGGAAGATACGGGGGTGTTTCCATGAGAAGTGAGACACACTGTATGTATATTGATCACATTATTATTATTATTATTTATGAACATTAATATGACAAGTACAATTAGAATAACTGCTGATATTAACACCTTGCGATGTTGAAGAGCCTTGTAATATATTTGAACTAGCTGAGTTGACAATTTCATGGATATTAATCGATGTAACCCTCAGCTACTGTTCTAGACTTCCATTCTCCGTGCTTCTTAATATCCGTTATATTTGCTCCTGATTCTGCTAGCAAAGAAGAAAAAGACCTTGTGAAACAGTGACCTGTATATTCCTTTGTTTCCGAGAAGTTCAGAAACTCAGCAATGGTAGAGGACATTTTCCCAAACGTGTTCATACCAACTGGGTTGGAATTGCCTTTATAATTTGAGAATTTCAGAAAAAAACGTTGATGATTGATAACAGAAGGGCGTATTGCAACGTACTCATTAAAATAATCAACGATATTGTAAAGTTGTTACATTTCTTGGATACTAAACATTACGATTAAGAATGAACTGAGGTCATGAGTAACAATTTTAAATATTCTAAAGGCATACAATATCCTATTCTATGAAGAAAACAAAATGACAGTAATAGTAATATACGAGTATATTTTCATACTGTTTATTCGAAATACTGTCTCTTACGCCACTGATCCCAGATAGAGCGCCTGATGCGATCGCGGATTCATGGCAATCACTCCCATTAAGACCAAAGAGATAAGGAATAACAATGATAGACAAATCCTACCGAATGAGCAGTATGTGTTCCGCATGTCGGATGATGACTTTGAACACAACGACACTGTCGATTTTCAGAACACATAAAAATCGATGCGATATTTTATTGGAGAAGGGGCCTAATCTCTACCTAATAAACT
>WOGP01004266.1:0-14205 GCA_015342065.1 Leptinotarsa undecemlineata | reverse complement strand
CTTCTCAAAGATAATAAAAATAAATTTGAATATTCAATACTCTAAATGAATATGGATATATTTCCACTATCAATGAGCCAACAAGAGTAAACTCATGTCTCGACCATATTTTTATTAAATCAAAATAAAATATAACAAATACATTTATACCCCTCGTAGTGAAAACAAATATAACAGACCACTCAAAACGACAATACTACAAAAAGTTACAAAAAGCACACATAACAATGAATCTAACAGCAAACATATTCCATACATAAATTATAAGAAATCATACAAAAAGTTAGAAGACAAAAATTGAGAAACAAAGTCACTAATTTCATAAAAACCACCAAGCAAAATTACTATAAGCACAAAATAGAACACAAAAAACCAAATACCAAACAACTTTGGAATATTGTGAAAGAAATCACCGGCACTCAACCTAAATCAACCACAATTGGACGAATAAAAAATTATCACTGAGTACTCCTAACAAACAACTGAGACATAACCAATGAATTCAACGATAACGAGAAATTGGAAAATAAAATAGTCAAAAATAATAACCTCGTTTTTCATACAAACACTTCACCAAACTCTTTCGTCTTAAGTCCAACTGATAAAAATGAAGTAAATGCTTCAATCTGCGACCTTAAAAACAGAAAGGCGGTAAGAAAAAACGAAATTAAAGCAACACTGCTAAAATCAATATCACATTATATACAAGTATGTGGCCTGACTCATTGAAAACTGCAGTAGTAACTCCTATCTATAAAAAAGGAAATAAAACTGAAATCACAAACCATAGACCAATCTCGCTTATCACCCATTTATCAAAAATTTTCGGAAATTTGCTAAAGAAAAGAATAAATTCATTTATAACCAAATACAAACCGAAGACGCGATTTTCGAAACGACATAATTGATACATAAATCCGTGGAGAAAGGAAAACCTTCTTAATTCCTATTTATAGACCTAACGAAGGCTTTCGATACTGTCGATCATGAACTACTCCTACAAACTTTACAAAATAATGGTATCAGAGGAAACTGCCAAACGCTTTTTGAAAGCTATCTTCGGAATAGAATGCAAGTTGTGCGAATTGCAGAAACATTTAGCGATCAAAAACAAAGTACGGTACTGGGTCCTCTGCTTTTCGATGTATCTCTAAATGAATTATTCAAATTGGAGAGCGTTGGGAAAATAATTGGATAAGCAGACGATACTGCGATATTCTATGAGGCAGATACTTGGCTTGATTTGAAAAAGAACGTAAAAACAGATTTCCACTTGCTCAAAAATTGGTTTGACTATAGGCTTCTGACAGTGAATCTGGAAAAAACTAATTTGCTTTCTTTCAGCTACAATCAATCCAATGATTGTCCATTTGAAACTCTTGATGTCGATGAACAAGGAAAAACAATGAAAATAGATTTCCTGAGAGAAATCAAATACTTGGACGTCTAGATCATGTCTGAAAATTTAAGTTTCTCATCAGAGCTCGTGTATAGAGAGTGTGAAGTTATCTAACCTAACCTATCCTACTGTAAAAAAATCAATATCACCTAGAGCATTTTCTTTCATGGCAACTAAATTATATAACACTGTACCTCACAAAATTAAAAAAAAATATTCCATATCAATTTTCAAAAAACAAATAAGAAAACACATTCTCGAAAAAGATAGGCAATTTTAAAACATCTGTTAGAGTGAAATAATTCAAATTTATCAGTCAAATGTATCCCAAAGTTGTACCATATTATACTGTAAGTAGCATATTCTCGTCCATATTGCCTAAGATTTCATCTATTTGAACATTAATATTTTATTCTTATAGAACGTGTAATATTTGTCTAAGGTTTTATCTATTTTTCTTACTTTTTGTTTGTCTAGTATTCAATCGGCCTATTTTACCTCAAGCCGAAATATAATTTGCTCAACTATAACATAAAATTCACAATATTTAATTGAATGTTTTGCAGTTTCTACTCCATGAAAGCCATACTTACTACTTTTATACAAATATTTATGTACATATTCTTTATAACTACTTGCGAAGCAAGAGCTCTGCCCTCATCGCCCAACCACTTTGTTCACATATTTTGTTTTGATTGTACTCTAATTTGTATACGTTGTGAATAAAGTTACTATTATTATTATTATAAGTGTATTTAGCATGCAGTGTTCCGCAAGACCTTTCAGAATCGAGTCAGTTTTATTATGTAGTACTTGCAGATCTGGGCCAATGAGGATGAAACCATCTTAATCAGAACCCTGTACAAGGATGATGAAATTAGTGACTAACGAGCAAGAAACTTCCATTGATAAATAAACATTTCCTAGCAAAACTGGACAAAGAGTAATCAGAATTGGCTGAGAGAAGAAGAGTATATGAAATTCCGGTTAATCTCCTTTTTATGTGGACGAATACTCCGAGACTGTATATTTTTCTGTTGAATGATAGCATACTCTTATATCCGTTAGTTCTTTAGACTGCATCATTAGGGCTGGAAAGAGCTCGTTGAGAAATGAAGATATATACAGATAAGATTTCCAACCCTTTCCGGAAACATGAGCGTGCTGATGAATGGTTGAAACCCTGGCCTAGAATAAACCGATACAAAAAACAAACAGGTAGTGGAGCTAATCCAATAAGACTCTTTTCGAAAGGAGAGATATTTTACCTGAATATCAGCTGTTCGAAAAGCACAATCAAAGTGTAATTTGATGGAGATTTCATTCTTGGTTCTCAGTTATATAGTCTTCTGTGAAAAAAAAAAGTATTTGCTATAGTAATTCCAATACCAATTGAATCAGCACAGAGAAGGAATTACCGCCTCGACATTTGCGTCGGCATATTATTTGTCAGTGGTAGTTTTTCAGTTACTTACTCTCACAATCATAGCTATTGATCACCCCATGAAAAAGTAATCTCAACTGAATTTTTCCACCATGGGTAATTATGAGAAATTTTGAAATTTAAGGTAATTGATTTCCGAGTCGAAAACTCTTGATACAAATAATCTCACCGAATTATCGTCAAACATATATTTATGAGGTGGAATCATCATCGGGTTGAATAACGATCAGATTTATGGAACTTTGCACATAATATTTGTTCTTTTATAACGTGGTCCACACAGTTCTTCCACATATCACTATTACCTACTTCATTCACCACTCGCCTTATATTGTCAAGCACCACAGCTTTCAAAGTATGTGACTGATTACATTTCCGCAAGCTACCTTTCATTGTGGCACAAACCATTTCAATTGGATTGAACACACAATAGTATGGAGGCAAACGTAAGAGAATTTTACCACGTGTTTCACACATCGAATCAATAATATACTCTTTTTTGAAATTACATTGTTTTATGATCGACAGTAATACCTTTCATTGGATTTTTTTTGGGTATTTCCATGTCATGATTTCACATGAAATCAACAAGCAGATTCTTCCTCATATCGAATGGAACATCTTGTATATTTGTGATCCATAAGGAACGCCAACAAAACCTCTACAAATTTTACAAAGTATTTTCTATGGCTAGGTTGAATAGTTTTTCTTAAATAAGCATTATTTTCCAAAAATGGTCGTTGTTCCTATTTCTACGTCATAAATTCGATTTGACCACTAATTAGAATATACAAAAGATATCTTGTTTCAATTTAGTTCATTATAGCATGTCTGAACGAGTGTTTTTTTACGAAATAAATGTATGTTGAAGGTTTTTTTTATACCGAAAAAATATAGCATAAATTTCGATATTATTGAAATTATTGTAAATATTCAAGAACGTACATTTTGCGGAGTAATTCAAAACTTGTTTATGTAGCAACAGGTAATTTTAGGCATGGGGCGATATTTTAAGGAAAGGCTTGGACGGACAAAAACTATGCATCAAATGAAGAAATTGAACAGTGTTCTACTTATAGAATTAATGTATTATAAACATAACAAATATCTCGATCACAGCCGTCACATATGGATTTCACAGTAAAAAAATAATTGATATTATGGCGATACAATAGAGAGTTGTCATTTAAAAAAAAAATAAAAAAAAACTGTAGGACACGCTATAATATACAAACTTGAAAAAATATATACATTCTCACCAATCGTCAAATGGATTTCGCTTCGAAAAAATTCTTTCATCGAGTTTATGGCGTAGAAATAAGAAGAACGACCATTTTTCGAAAAAAATGCTTTTTTAATATAAATTATTGAACCAAGCCATAGAGATTACTTGATGAAATTTGTAGAGGTTCTGTTGGTGCTCCTTATCGATGAATAATATACAAGGTGTTCCATTTGAAATGAGGAAGATTCTGCAAATTTTTATTTACAATATGTGGCAATCGGTTTTTCATACCCTGTATATCACAGGTAGCTTTCAGATATATCATTCGAGAGAGTTACCAATGTAGAATATTTGACAAAAAAAATTCAATTGGACTTGGCACAACTTTATAATTTCAAATATTCTGAGTGAGTAATATTATAGATATCTCGAAAACCGTCAATATTTTCGAAATAAATTTTCGAATAGTTTGCCGTTTGAAAAAACAGAGTTGGGATTCGCCCAGAAAAAATTGAACACCCTGTGAATAAATTACGGGATAATAAACATTGAAAAGCTGATCAGTACTGAGTGTGAATGAAAGTTGCCGAATAACATAATTAGCACAGTTCACTTTATTTCTGACCTGACTCGCGGCTGACTCCCAAGACATGTTACTATCAACATAGGTACCAAGGAATAAAATGGGTCCTGAAACTGATCATTGTGGAACACCACACAAAATGAATAAATGTACAAACATTTGTAGTTTATGCATTGAAGTGAATTCCAGACAAAAACTGAAAGAAAACGCCCTCTTAAAACAACTACAGTAAAGTGTGATGAAACCGCTAACTATTCATCGAATACGTATATTTCAATTCCACTCAAAGGAAAACTCTACAGATCGTGAGGAATCCACATGATCCGACTATGCAAATATCATTTGCGTTCTGTTCAAAGGCAACGCCGCCAGAGTAAACACTTTTTATTAAAGATGTTTCGTTTCAAGTCTCTCCAAATAAAAATACCGAATCTACCCAACGATCCCCCTAATGACATTCCGTTTCCCTGCTCCAATCGATACACAGTTGAACGATCAAGGAAAAAAATTAAAACCTTCTTCAGATAAGGTGATTTTCCAGAATCCCAACTCGATTTTCCCTTGCGTGCAAACGCTATGGCTATCTGCTCTTCGGGCGAAACAACGAAACTTTTTATTGCTTTCTCTTCCCAACTCGAATAGTTCGGTGTTTCGAACAGTTTCGTATTCGTAGGGTTTTTATTCATAATAGCCAATTACATGGGTCAAAACACGGGTTACGGTGAGCCCTTTTGCCTCTAATGGAGACTTTGTAACAAGGTCACTTGCTTGTTCTGATTGCGTGTTGTGTTACAAATTCGTGATCCAGACAAATGAGGTTTTTTGTCCCGTGGGTACCAACGGTAACGACGATTTTATCACAGGAATTTTCAAATATAATCTAGTTGAATTAGTTATAGGTTCTTACGAAACGTTTTTCGTTTCATTAGGATGTACTGGTGGAGAAAGGCTTAATGTCAAATTGACCCGACGATTCGATTTTCCATTAAACCACAATCATGGAAACTGAAAGTGAACATAAAAACCAGTAAACCTGTTTGTATGTTTGCTGGTTCCGAAAATGTCTCTTCAGATAAATTCAAATGAATATATTCTCCAAATAAATGATCGATAGAAGTATCTCTTATGCATCCACGATTTTGAATTATATGTCAATTCAGCAAAAAGGAGAATGAAATCGTGTGCATCATTCAGGCTTCAAAATATTCAACAATCCCCCAGAAGAATTGAAGTATACGAATAAATTATCTTCATTCAAATATGAGATGAAGACGTTTTCAATAAAAAAAAATGTTTCATAGTATATAGTGTTTTTTTTTCGTCGAGTGGAAAAATCTTCAGAAGACACGTGGTCGCCTTGTGACTAGATAGTGTCTGATTTTCACCGATTAAAAAACACTCATGAGTCAAGCAGGGTTCTCTGGAACCGCCCTCGGGCATTACTTCGGAATAGCAAACTATAGTAATGCTTCAGGGCTCTTCCTATTCCTTCAGTACTTCATTATTATTTATCTAGTTCTTCTCTTTCTTTTGTCGGGATGGTCGTGAAGAGTTTACTAACGGCTTTCCAGTTTTCTATACTTTTGGGCATCTTCTTTATCATGTTTTCCGGTATTAATTCTCTTGTCGTCATTTGTACATTTTGTCTCTGTTCTTTCCAACGTATGCATTCAAAGATTGTATGTTCTAACGTATCTATCATTCCGCAATACTTCTGTGTCACTTACTTTAAACCTAAACAGATACGCCTGAAAATTCTCATGCCCCGTTAGAACTTGTGTGAGAAAGTAATTTTACTTCTCCCCATTTTCTGTTCATCCATGGTTCCATGTCCCAAGATTGTTGCCATTTTTCCATAATTTATAACCTTGTTAACCCTTTTGATACGTTGTTTTGTACCATTGTTCTCTCTTCCACCAACAGATCTATTGGGGGGGTCCTTGCAATGATCAGCAGAGCTTCAGTTGATGTTGTTTTCATGGCTGCTTCCCGTTGAACACTGAGTAATATATTCCCGATATCTTTTTTCCCATGCCTCTTCTTCAAATTGTTGCGTCATATAACATGATCGACTGGGCGACTGAGCATAGAATTCTTCTGCTACCTTCTCGAGGACCCCCAACGTTGGGAATTATTCTGTTTAGGTGGATTATGTCTTTTTCCGCTTTTTCTGCTATTTTTCTTCCCCATTTCTGCTCCCATTTTCATATTTCGATCCATGAGGATTCCCAGGTATTTAATAGATTCTTGGCTTCGAATGTTCGTTTCCTTGAATTCAAGTGTAATACTTTTCAGTTTTCTGCCTGCTGCCAGCAGTACTACCTCTGACTTTTGGGGGGCAAGCTTGAGTTGTTTCGCTGTCATCCACTTGGCTATATTTTTCACAGTTCTATTGGAAGTTCTTACCAGATTTTTCTCATTTTTCCCCACCACCAAAACGGCTGGGTCATCTGCGTAACCTATTAGGTTAACTTTCCTAGGGACCTTCAAATTCAGTACCTCATCATAGTATATGTTCCACAATGTGGGACCAATAACAGAGCCTTGTGGAACACCACAGGTGATGTTCATTTTTCCCTTGCATTCTACTATTAACTCCTTCTCTTCAAGGCAATATTATTGTACAGGTATGCACATACATCTCTTCTTTTGATTTCGTTCAAGATCCCTTCCCATGGCGCGAAGTTGAAAATGTTTTGTACATCCAACGTTATTATGGCGCACCTTCTTTTGCCAGTTCTTTCGTTTGCTTGGTTTGCGATGTTTTGTACCTTCGCCAGTGTATCTGTTGTTGACCTACCTTTTCACAAACCGAACTGATTTTCTTTAAGATTTTCTCAAGGAGTTTTCCTATGATGTTCAGGATACATATGGGACTGTACGATTTACTTTTACCTTTTTTGATAAGAACAAGTCTGGCTATCTTCCATTCTTTGGGTAGTCGCCCTTTTATTAATAATAAGTTCATTATCCTCAGACATTGTTCCGGGTGTGCCTTAACGACAACTTAAATGACTTCCGCTGGGAGTTCATCCGAACCGGAGGCTTTTTTCTCTTTCAGTCTTTTGTTGGCTTCCATGAGTTCATCCATTGTGCACGGTGTGCACGGTGGTGCCGTTGGTAGTCTGTCCCATTTTTTAATCTGGTGAGATGGAAACCATTGATTTTTCAGCAATCTTCCCATTTCATTGTATGAATGTCATTAAGGGCTGCAGAAGGAAATCATTTTGGAGTATACAGGGTGGCTTAAGAAGTGTGATATATCAATGTTTTGGTTTTTCGAGTAATACCCTGTAACTTATCTTTACTTGTCCAGACCAGCTCTCTGGTAACGCTAACAGGTACATATTCACCAGTGTGAATCTTCAAACTCTTGCTCCGTATCACTTCTCTTTTTAATTTCTGTTGGATCATCTATCTCAACCCGTTCTTCATCATCATCTGTCCCATAATTTTCTTCAGCATTCACTTCCACGAACAACCTCATCTGTGTTGCTTCCTCCTATAATACAAATAAATAATAAAAAAATTAAGGAAACTTCAAAGTGCTACTAGGTAGGTATCAACTTTTTTCATAGGTTGACCTTATAAATTTGCATTCTAATAATTTTTTTTGTGAAAGTGAAATAAAACTAGACAAGAAAACTTGGAATACTTACGAATTTTGTCTTTCCTGGTTCTTTCCTATTTCTTATTACCCCTTCCTTTCTTTTCTCTAATTTTTATTTTTATTTATTTTATACTATTACTTTTTTTCTATCTTCACGGCCCAAAATTTCCCAACTTTTTCCCAAGTCGAAAAAGCAAGGGGGGAGGTTCTTTCCATCCCCCCATGGCGACGGCCCTGTTCCTGATGCATCTGAATGTCTAGATATTCAGTCTAGATATTTTTGGGCATACACCCTCAACGTCAAAATGCAATCCTCTAAATACTCACCAATCGCTAAAAAAAATGAGAATTCTTTCAAAAAGTTGAATAAATGTTTCGAAGCTCTTGATTCAAATAATGCATTGAAATACTGTTTGAAAAGGCCAATATGTGAAAAACTATTTAGGTTAGGTATAGGAAACCCCAAAATGATTGATTGACTGGAATTCGAAGGGATGATTTCTATACATTTCGATGTTATTTAATTTCCAATTTCAGCTAGCATTGTCATAAATAAAACACAACTTTGGAGCCTACAGGGTGACTCAAAAGAATCACCCGTTGGCTCCAAAATACACTCTTTTTGTTGTGTCAACAGATCCAGTTGACACGTCCAGAAAGTGATTCGACCACGCCAATGAAGATGATGAAATGAAAAAATCCAAGCAAACCTGCATTTTGTATATAAATGTCATAGATATTCTTTGAACTTTGAGTAAAGAATACGAGGGCACAGTTTGGAACTAATGCGAAATTATTTGTTACAGAGAACACAGAAGGTTAAGATAGGGAAATATCTCAGCAGTTCAGCAAATATATCTGTTGGTGTGCCTCAGGGTACAGTTTTGGGCCCAATTCAGTTCCTGATATATATCAACAGTATATCGCAAATCGATCGCTTTCATGGGCACATGTTATGCAGATGATACTGTGCTGATTTTCAGAGGAGAAACCTGGGTTGACTTCTATAACACTGCAGAAAATGATCTTAGAAAAATACTCATTTGGGGGTTATTATCGAGCAACACATCAGATAGAATGATCACATAACGGATATCATGAAAAGACTAAGGCTTCTCATGTATGAGTTTTATAGGATCAGAGACATTAAATCACAGAAAAACCTTTTCCTAGAATACACCTCACCGGCAGAGTGTATATTTCGATATGGTATCACTGTCATCACTACTACTGTCAGTGTTTGATTCAGATGCTTTCGAATTCTAAAAAATATACAGCAACAACTTGAAAAAACTAGATTTTCTGATAACCTAAATGTTAGAACTCCTTATTACCGAAAATCTCATACGCAAAGATTCGTCTTTTATTTTCAAAAATTATGTAATCAGCTTCCTATGAAGCTTAAAACAATCTCAAAAATCAAGGAATTCAAATATGCTGTCAAAAAGCATATATTAGAAAATTCTAATAAACTTAACATTTTTCAAAATTATGTTCAAATGATTCACTAATAACTCATTACTTAGTGCAAGAAGTGACTTTCAGTTCACTTTATTTCCGAACTCCACCCCTATTTTAACTCTAATTAACTGTCACTCTTGTACCCTTGATAGACGAAGAAAATAAATGATTCAATTGCATTATGTAAACATTTGAATTGAAGGGGTTATATATATATATTTTTTTATGTAAACATATACCATAAAATAATATTCAACTATGAGTGGGGTGAAACAGCACAAATAGGCATTCTGATGCCTAGGGTGTATTTCACTCATTAGTAGTAATTACTCAATTACTCAATTCACTTATTGCACTGAAACAATTCAAACAAAATTGATTTGATTTGAAACTCTTTAAACTTCAATGATAATCCATTTCTTGCTTCTAAATGATTTTATTTCACATACTATAAAAAAATAAAGATTTGAGGACTTTCGCCAACAATTTTGGCTATCCACACTAAATACAAAACCATCATTAACATATTTCCGTTCACTTTTTCCCTGTTTGAAATAGGAACAAAAGTCTCAGTGGGAATTTCAAAGCAAGCTCGGATGCGCAATCCTTTATGATAACTTTTTGCCAGGAACAAAGTGAACTGGGAGTGATTTTTGTAAACGGCGGATCGCTATCAGAAATTACAAAAGGGAATAAGAAACAGATAAGAACTTCCGAATAATAAACAAGCCATTTTTCACCGCAGTTCCTTTTTCCTATTTCATGTCACTGCTTTGGGAAATTCAAGCGACGCTTTTTCTTATTAACTGGTGAACAGAAGTCTGTTTTCTCCTTTCCATTTTTTTTTAATTATAAACCCGCTTTTATGTTTTCTAATATTTCTCTTGAAGGAATGGAAGTTTAACGAGTTTTTGTGTGGATTGTAGACTGTTTTCCATTTTTATTTCTATTCGGTTTTCACTGAAATTCCGTTCAAAGGATGAAATTTCCATATGGAAGTCAAGTCTTTGAAACAACAGTGAAGTGTCATTGTGATTTTAACTTGTAATTTCACAGTTGGGCAGAAGTAATGTTTCCGGATTTTTTTTTGTAGGAACTTAATGGAACTTTTTCAGGAACTGTCTGTAGAGTAGGGAGGGTGATTGTAGGCCCAAAGTACTTAGGCCGCATCTGACCCATTGTACATCCTCCCGAGGAGGAGAATTTTTGTACATCCCCCGAGGAGGAAACACTCCAAACACACACACCTCTTTTATTGACCATAACTTCTGAAACTCACAAAAGACATTCCTGATAGTTTCATCTTCCTGCTCACACAATCTGTATAGAGGTGTGTCCACTATCCCCATAATATGGAGATGTTTTCTTAGTTGACAGTGGTCCGTCAGAAATCCTACTGTTAAGCGTCGGTTTTTTCTGGTCATCGCCAGATATTTCTTCCGCAGCCGCTTTCCTGGGTCGTCCAGGGTGATCTTGGCAAGACTGCATACTTTGATGTCATCCCATCTCTTAAGGGATTGGCTAGTTCCGCAATTGTCGAAGTCATCAGGCCTCAGGTGTCACTGAGTTCTATAATTCTTAGTCCAGCCGCTTCATTGGTTAAAGAGTCAGATGAAGCAACGTTCTCTTCAAATGGAACGGTAAGTTCTCAAAATTGTCGATGGTGGGCCCAAGAAAATCCCAATTTCACAGTTGAATGTGGTGATCAGTATTCCTTTAAAACTAATGTATGTTGTGAGATACTTAACTACCAAATAATTAGGCCATTTTTCTTTATTTATCATACGTCGGTTATGTCAACCTTATAAATAATGAGGTTAGTCAAGTTTTAGATAATATGCCTTTGAATATCAGCTTGATGACGCACCAATACATCATACGGTTGCTGTAAAACAGTCCCCCCAACAAATGTTCACAGGCAAAGTTATTGGACGTAACTGGGAATATTATTGGCCACCTAGATCATCCGACTTGACGCCTTTAGACTTTTTCTTGTGGGGTTACTTGAAACAAAAAGTGTACCGAAGTAGACCAATTACTGACATACAACATCTGGAAAATACCATTCGCGAGTGCTGTGCAAATATAAATCCCCGATTTATTAAAAATGCAGTTACAGATGTCAGTAGAAGGACCATAATTTGTATTGAACGTGGAGGACGACATACTGAAATGTAGGCTATAAGTGTTTGACAACCTCATTTAGATCAATAAGTAATTTTTTGTACCCATTTGTATTTTCTATGATATTATTGTTGTTCAAAATTTATAATAATAATAATAGTTATATCGAAATTATTTGTATTTTTTTAGTTGCCTCTGCTTTTTCGAAATCAAAGGTTTGTTTAAGAAAATGAGAATGAATAAGAAAAGTGATTGAAACTTTGCACCACTCATGTTGAAATTTTTATAGCAAATTTTTAATTTCTCTCTAAAAATGTCCGTTTAAGTAAAAATGTATCAGAAAAGTTAAACTCCATGATGAGTTTGTTATGTATACATGAATTGATGACAATTAACAGAACTTGTTTTTAAAAATAATGGGGATATCTGTCAAAAATAAGCTAAACGTTAACTTTATCCTAGTTGCATAAAATTTGGCATATGGATATAAAATTACCGTAGACATAACTTTTTCAAGTGACTTTTTGTTAAATTCGATCTGGAAATGCACTTTTTCAAATGTTTTCAAAAAAAAAGTTGAATTTGACAAACACTGAACGTCAGTGGGTCGCAGTTGGCCGCATCATTTAAGTTAAATTTGAAGCACAAACAAGTGCCGAACTACATTGAAACTTTTCGAAAAAAAAGTTTCCCATATGGTGCGCACTTTGATGGTGACACTGTATAAATAAACGCTGTATGTCTGTTTATTCCAATAGGTTCATTATTTAATAACAAATTATGCCAATTCAAAGAATTCCGCCAACATATGTTGAAAAGAAATACCACCTTCGGAATACAAAATCATTATTTTCACATTAGTAATATGGTGGCAATGGAACTGACTCATTTTTGTGTTTCGAGAACGACGACATTTCAGTGCAATTGTTGACTGAGAAATATGCATGTATGTAACAGTTTCATTGAACTTTGTCACACTTTGGTTAATGGATTACATTGATTATGGAGAGAAATATGTGTTTACGGAAATGTCATGTGTGAAAACATGTTTCACGTTTTAATCAAAACGTCGTCCTCTATAACTTATGATAGGAATATTTTGAATGGAAATTCATTTGTGAAATATATTTTAGTAAATAGAGTAATTCTGTAGAATTTCACAAAATAAAATATTCTTTATTTTTTGGAAAAGAAAGTTTTTGGCTTTCTACTACTCCATCTTGATACAAAAAAAGAGGATAAGGGAATCTTCCAAAGAAAGGAAGGAAGTAATCAATTTGCAAATAAGTAATATTAATATTTTTGTTCTTCAACACTATGCCAAATAGTCTGAATATTGCATGGAAGATCTACTAGATCCGAACTACTCAAATTTTTTCATCAAACATGATGCGCGCTGCATCATAAATATATAATGTGATACACTCGTTTGCAATTTTGAAATCACTATTTATATTTTTGATTTTCATTGTAAAAAAGTATATACAATAAAATGAAGTGCCAGTTCAATGATGAAATTTGATGTTTGAGAACACGTTTTGGAGTAGGCAATTTCTCAAAACTAACTTGAATTTGCTCATCTGCGTTTGGTCTTGAAGGTTTTCAGTTATTTTGAAGTTAATTGTGATTCGTTCTGAGAAATAGAGATGGTGTACGGCGTACAATATTTCATTTCATTCTGTCCTCATGATATTTTATTTAGTTTTCTAATATTTTTCATTTACTGAAGTTGCCTTGACTGTGTCAATAGATACAAGACCAGATGATCAATGGGGTAAAAAAAATGTAGGTACAGATTCAGGTGAAATTACTCATTATTTTTGAGTGAGAACTGGTTGTTTCCTTAGGAAGCAAAGTGGTGCTAGGCAGGTATCAGTAATCCTAATGTACGATTTGTATCGCAAATGGGTAAATGCAGGGCCGGATTTGGAAGTCTGGAGGCCCTGGGGCAATAAAAGGGCACCTTAGTTTTTTTATAAAAGTTGAATTTTAAACTTCCCGGTAAGAAAATTAAGAATTCTCAAGAGATGGGAAACGGGCAAAAATATACAGTGTCGTTTAAAAATGTCTATTCAAGTGATTTCATCGAATGATGATAATGAAATTTTGAGTTGGAAGAAACGAGAGGTTGTAGAGATGGCCTGCGGAGTTAACTCCCAATAAATTTTTTATAATATATCGATAACAATATTTTTATGTTTGTGAAAGTATTCTGAGTGAAAACGCAAAAAAAGTTTGGGAGGAAAAACTTGAAAGTTGCCGACCCGTCAAATTTCTGGAGTGTACCCCATGTGTTATAATTATTTGTTTGAAGGTGATTGATAATGTTTCATGATGAATTTCACTTGTTCGGACTTCC
>WOGP01004265.1:0-14205 GCA_015342065.1 Leptinotarsa undecemlineata | reverse complement strand
CGTGTGATACAGATATATGACTCCCTATCAGATTTTTGCACTGAATAAGGATGCTTTGTTTCGTTAGGTTTCTTGTGATTTTCAATAGGATTGGTCTGTGATTAACAGTATTTACCTTCCCAATTCTATAGATGTTGTTGAATTCGTAGTCCTCCAGTGTCAAGTTCAGTTTTTTCAAAAGAGATTCTTAAATGATATTCACAATGTTCTCTTCTGGTTCTTCTTTTATCCCATAAACAACCAAATTGTTTTCTTTCAGTTTTCTTTCAATCGTTTCTCTCTCAAATTGTAGCTTTTTATTTTCCAGTTCTAGAATCGCAATTTTCTCTTGAGTTTTTTATGACTTACTTTCATGGAATCTAAGTCAGATCTGATACTTTTGATTTCGTTTTTTATATCATTATTCTGTTCATATATGGCTTAAAGAATATCTTTGATTTCTTTATCCATTACCTGGATTATTGAAGATATATTGATGAAATGTTTATACCCCAGAATATATTCACAGCTTGGCAGCTCCGCACAGCAATACAACCTAAACGCTAAACTATACCTGAGTACAAAGTCCAGAATCGGGCTAGTTCATTAAGTAAGTTAGCTGTCTACAGTCTCAGAACCATTAGAAAAACTGGATTGTACTCACCTGTATTATGAATAGGTATATAGTGAATCTATTGTGGTACTTTTGATTATTTTGAAATCACTGTTTATACTAGAAAATGAACATTTGGCAGCTTAACAGATTAGACGTGGTTTGTTGTCAACGTTGCCATTAATACAAATGCCAACATTGTTCTACACAGAAATACAAAACGGTCAAATGATTTCTATTTAAAAAATGTTAAACTCGACAATATAATTTTTTTTTGCAGCAATAACAGAAATTGACGTTTCAATGCAATGATAGCAATGATAATATTTCAATAATACTGATTAAAAAAATATTAAACATCTGAAAGTACCCCTAACATTTTTATTCAATAAGTCAATAATTGAAGGAAAATTTCATGAATATTTCAAAAAAGCAATTATTGTATCTTCAAAAAGGGTGACAAATTGAATATCATCAATTACCACTGTATCTCCTTACTTTCATGTTTTTCAAAGTTGTTAGAGTGGGTCGTAAATAAACAAATAAATGAGTACCTCAACCTCCATTATATTTTGGCAAAATCACAATTTGGATTAAAATCTGACTCGAGTACGCCCGACGCTACATTTGTCTTGGCTGAGTGCAACCAAGACAATCAATTTCTTGATCATTACTCAGATATCAGGCACATTAAAAATGATGTACCACAGGGCTCAGTATTAGGACCAACTCTGTATTTATTATATAATAATGACCTGACATTCAATTTTCCTACAGCACACTTCACTGTTCGCAGACGACACCTATATGATCGTTCAAGAATTCCAATCTTCATTACACTTCAAAAATCTCGTGTACCACATACAGGACTGGTTTTCTGCTTACAAATTTCTAAAACTAACTCCATATGCTTCCAACTTCATAGCCATATTGCAGAATTAGATATTGAAATCAATAAAGAGGTCATTATTCCGACAAATTCTACAAAGTTTTTAGGCATCCATTTGGATTGCAACCTGAGATGGACAGAACACGTTAGTCAACTGAGCAAAAAACTACAAGTTCCTTAATGCAATTCGAACTATCTAGCAGAACCTAGACGTATCAGCTGCCAAGACGATCTATTTTGCCAACTTTCACTCCTCAATGCAATACCACATCGAATTCTGAGATAATTCAAAAGATGCAAAAAATATTTTCACTGTTCAAAAAAAAGCAATACGAATTCTATGTAACCTTACACAAAGAGACTCCAGGAGAAACCATTTCCAGAAATCAAATATCCCAACATTCTATAATACGTATATTCTCAAAATAGTTCTCACTATTCATAAGAGGAGAACCGAACTGACGAGACCTGCAAACGTACACATCTACCCAACAAGAAATCAAGGTATTTTACTACCCACATACAGGTACGACAGATCAAAAAAAGGACCACTTTACGCAGGCATCAAGATGTACAATAAAACTCCTGACAAATTCAAATCACTTTCCCAAAAGAAATTGAAACGTGAAGTTAAAAAATATCTGAAACAGTACACCTATTACAGGCTGGATGAATTTTTTCAATTAATAAACCATTGAAAATGTGTACACGTACACGAAATCTGTTGAATTTTGATAGCACTTTATATCTGATATTATTCACATTCATTACATTATATAATTATCATCGGGACCAACCCTATACTACAGATATATTTTAGTTTTTATTTTTACCACTGTTATTTATCTTGTGCCCTCTAGGTTGAAGAAATTATATCAATTGGTAATAGTTTCCTCAAGACTTTTTAGGCCGAAATATCACAACAAATACCAACAATGTATTTATGATAAAAGTATATGTATTCATGTAAGTAGTATTTCACGGAAATAAATGTTCTGTTCAATCAACTTGAAGCATACATTTTTTTATATTCTGAAGCTAAGAAATGTTCTGACAGATTAAATTCTCTAATGAAATTGTCGAGATCACCTTGTGAAAAGTTTTGGTATCTGACAACGTTTGATTGTCTATGCCTTTCATGATAAACCGAATCCCAAAAATGTTGTTCGTATATATATACAATGCACTTCTTGAAAAATTATAACAACAATTCATTCTCTGAAAGTCTACAGTGAAATTAGTAAAAACATTACTAATTAATGGTCTAATAGTTTTTTTTTCCCTGTGTAGGACAAAAAATGTTCAACATCCTTAAAAACGAACATTCAGTAAAGCTATATATTTTGTTAAAAAAATTAGTATACTTGTAAGAAATTAGACAACAGTGGTGGCATGAATTTATTCAACATTCATTTGAAATGGACACCAATCATGTCACTGGAATTGGAAAGGCTGCTTCTCAAAAGCTTGGAGTACTGTTGCGAACCGGAAAATTATATACACCTCAGCAACTTTTGATGCTCTATGAAGCTCAGATCAGACCTAGTTTGGAGTATTCTTCTCATGTATGCAGCTTCGCCCAAGCATGCCATGAAGCTACTGGATTTCATCCAGAAAAGAGCCTGATTGGAGACACGAACATCACTTGCGACCTTGATAGTCTGCAACATCGAAGAAAGGTTTGAAATTTGACTCTTTTTTACTGATACTTTCACGGGAGGTATTCGTTACTTAGCACATTCTATTCCACCAAGAGCGGTACTCACCAGGAATACGCGACGGACTGTGGTTACTTATCATTTTGAGGTTCAACTCACTACACCTCGAACTTCAATGTTTGGAAAATTGCGTTTATGTGTAATAAACTTCCTGAGAAGGTTTTTCCAAATGGATTTAATTTCTAGCGATTCGAATCCAACATAAATCGCTACTTTGGTACAAGCATCACTCTCAGAGCACTTTGATGATTTTTATATAATGCTTGTGTTTTGTTCTCGAAAAACTGAAACAAAAAAAATTGTCCAAAAGACTCACCTTTCAATCCTATAGTTGCAAAATCTGAGGCCCAGACCGTCTATGAGAGATCTGCAAGTTAAAATTCAAATACGGTCATTTTGGTGCAATAACAATACCTTTATCAAAAAAATTATTATTTTTATTCTTTTCAAGTAATTTCATTCACACACATCAAAATCTGAAGTCGACAAATATTTATGGTCTGTTGTTCCCAGAATACTTGTTAATTCTCATATGATTGTGAACTCAAAAAATGTATAACACCCTCTTGTTAATGAATTATAATAACAGCAGTGACTTTTCACTATTTTTTCGGAAGGCCGGGCTATTCTTTAATATCCGCATTCTTGAATAACGAGATCTCATTCATTGACAATAATTTTGTTAACTGTAATTTTTCTAGTTTGATTGTATTGACATGATGATAATAACCTGACCCGTTTGCTATTTCGAGTACAGATATTATTGAAAAATGTTATACACTGAACCCGTGCATCAAACATTTTTCTCGTGTTACTTTCCTCAAAATAGATGTTCATTAATATAGAATTGAACAATTGAAAATTCCTTCAAAAAGCAAGTCCGGGAATAGCTCAACATCAACAAGGCTTCCGAGTTGTCCTAATGAAGGTATACTTATTCTTCAGTGATGATATATTTCATGCATTATGAAAATGACATCACTCAATCTCTTGCAGAATATCAGATAAACACTATTTATACAGACCTCTGTTTTTCAATTATACTCGAAATATGGCTAACAAATTATTTGTGAAATAGTTCCTGAAATGCAAAAATTATAAGCTTCCATTTCAAACGAAATTTACTCTCATCAGGAGTGCCACAGGGATCTCATCTGGTGCCACTGTCATTCAACATTTAAAAAAAATATGTTGACAAGTTTGCATATCATATTCAAAAAACACTTTATTATGAGATTTTCACTAAGCAGTTTTACAAAAACGGTAGAAAATAAGCCATGGACCAGGTCTACCAAATTCAAGATACGATAACGTCAGTTGTAGAACATTGTCATATTTGGGCGAAATAATGAATGAAAGAATGCGTAAACGCAGCTTACAGAATGAGAAATAGTCATAGTGAATTTATTAAAAACAGAAAAGACAAAACTTCGATGTCGGATAGATCAGGAATATATAAGCTGACTTGTGGTTCTTGCCCAAAACTGTATATTGGCCAAACCGAAAGAACAGTTTCCCAAAGAATTGATGACCATAGAAGTAGTTTTGTAAAAAGAAAGACCAATTCCACATTTGCATACCACCTTTTAGCAGAAGGACGTGTGCCGTTTACTGTTCTAAAACGGTTCGAAATCGAAACAGGATCATTCGAACGGAGTCAATCTAAAATTGGATGTAGAGCTCAAATATGTGGAAATATACAGGGTGTTCCACTTGAAAAAATTTACTTGCATTCATTTTTTCATTTCAGGTTTGCAGATCATATTATTTCACGCATACTATAAAATTTTCAGGTTGATCCGTTGTCTGGTTTGGCAGAAACTAACGCTCATCGTGAAAAGTCCTATATATACAGTGAATCAATGAAATAATTGCTACTGTGACTATATTGAGTGAGAACTTGCCTATTTGCAGTAAAAAAATTTGACAGTTTATCGATGCCCCGAAGTTTTAACGTGTGATCCCTCAGTATGAACAGGATGTATCAAAATACATCATTCAAAAAAGTACATGACGTCAATGTGTACAGGGTGGGTAAAAATACATCATTTGAGAAAAAAAATTGTTAATGTGTACGAAGTGTGGCAAAAATACATTATTTGGGAAAAAACATGACAGTTTAACGGAACCCCAAAGTTTTAACGTGTGATCCTTCAATGTGTACAGCGTGTATCAAAATACATCATTTTAAGACAAAAACATGGCGTCAATTTGTACAGGGTAGCACAAAATACATCATCAAATAAAAAACATTTCGTCAATGTGTAAAAGGTGTGGCAAAAATACATAATTTGGGAAAAAAGGTGACAGTTTAACATGGCCCCAACGTTTCAACATGTGATCCTTTAATGTGTACAGGGTGAATCAAAATACATCATTCAAGAAAAAAACATGGCGTCAATGTGTACATTTAAGAAAAACATAAAGTCATTGTGCACGAGGTGTGGCAAAAATACATTATTTGGAAATAAAAGGTGACAGTTCAACATAGCTCCAATGTGTGATCCCTCAATGTATACAGGGTGTATCAAAATACATCATTTAAGATAAGATTTCGAGAAAGAACATAAAGTCAATATGCACAAGGTGTGGCAAATACATTATTTGTGAAAAAAGGTTACAGTTTGATATGGCCCCAATGTTTTAACGGGTGATCCCTCAATATATACAGGGTTTATCAAAATACATCATTTAAGACAAAATATGGCGTCAAAATACATAACATCAATGTGTACAAGGTGTGGGAAAAATACATTATTTGGGAAAAAACATGACAGTTTAACGGGACCCTAAATTTTCAACGTGTGATTCCTCAATGTGTACAGGGTGGCTCAAAATACATCATTTAAAAAAACATAACTTGAATGTGTACTAGGTGTGGCAAAAATATATTATTTTCAATGTGTACAGGGTGTTTCAAAATATATCATGAGAAGAAAAAACATGATCGCGCGTGTGTTATGTCATTAAGAAATATATATGCACATACATACAGAGTGTATAAATTTATTCATTGTTATAAGAAAAAGTATGAATTTTTTCAGGTGTCATCAGAACCATTTATCGCCGATGATGGTGACCAATACATGAATTGATGAAGTTTCGGATCTTTACGGATTTACGAAAATGAACACTTTCTATGTTTATACAAGAATGAAGAATCTTGTAATTTATTATCATATCATAAATACAGAGAGGTGGCAGATGTACGAGACCTCAAAGTTATTGTCGAGAGTCACTATTTGCTAGGCGTATAAGATATATTGTTTATAGAAGCTTGTAGTCATTTAGTTTAATCAGATGGAACTTTGAAGGTCAAACTGTGACATTATTAAAAATATTGAATCAATCACTTGTGGCCTCAATTTTACAATCAATTCAATACATTTGACGATATTTTAACAATCAATCTCCTCTTTGAAAATCTATAAAATAAGGGATTCAACTAACGCCACTTTCCTCAATGGTGTGGTCATTCCAGTTGGAATGGAGGTGGAATATTTTGGCATTATCCTTGATAAAAGACTCACCTGGAAGTGGTTCATTTGGCCGAGTGTCAATAGGTGTGAGCCACAATAAACCCTTGTGGGTTGCGGTGGAGGGTTGAATAGACCCATTCACTTTGGACCTACCTACCTACTATATTTGAAATTATGTCAGGAGAAATAAATTGTCCTGACTGTTACAACTCATACTGTTCAGAATTACCAAACGAACTATATGAACTTGTGATCTATTATTCATAGCACACAACAATCTACAAATGTATTGATAATAGTAATGAAAATATTTGTCTTTATTGTTTCTCAGCTGTAGTTACATACAAATATTGAAATAAATTTCAGAGCTAGTTGCTGACACAACAAAAGGCTAAGTTCAACTCAGTTAGTACAAGTGCTACTGAGTTGTTCTTCCAATCATTGTCTAATATCTCATTTGCTCAGAAATGATATCAATGGTATAGAAAATGGCTGTCAATCTATTCTTTTTTGGATATAATTAGCTTAATTATAATTTTTGTTGCTGAATAGATGCTCATCGTAGTACTAGTTATTATATGGTAGGATAATTTACTGTTTCTTGTAGTAAGAAGTTTTAGAGAAAAAGTTACTCGTAAATAAAATGAGATGAAATGAATAATTTTGCCTCAAAATCCATTCACTACCGAAAAATTTCAATTTCGCAAACAGTTGATAGTTGCTAGAGCAAACTGTAATATTTTTAGATATAATTAAATGTTCAATATGCGTTTATAATCACTGTAATATCAATAGGATGAAGTTCAGTTCTGTTCAGTATTATTCCTCAATGGGACTGTGCTAGCAAATAAGTTCGAAGGCACTTAGCAATAGTACGCGAATGAAGAGGTTGTCTTCGATTCAAAGTTCAGAAGATTTTTTTGTATATCCTCGACAAATATTTGCCATAGATCTTGGCGCCTGAATTATCCTTGAATATCATTATATCTGTTACGGACATGGCAAACAATAACAAAGGCTAATTTATTCATATTGTAAGGTATATCTCACAGTGTAGGCGGTTGAATAACGTCGACAAAAATTGTTATAAGATAATGTGGTAACGACTCAATCATTTTCAATAATTGTCATCATTAACTGAATAATTTGTGACTCTTGGTTTTCCAAGTAACTGTATCTGAACTTCCGTCTTTGGGAGTCCTAGATGATTTTGATGGTTTTTAACTTGTTTCAATTCAATGATAATAAATTTCATTACCAGTAGAATACAAAGTATTTGTGACATAAATTTTAAGAATTATCTTTTTGGAAAATACCTTTGAAAAAGTTATTTTAAACTTTTGTCACACTAAGCTTATCTATTTACCTATTCAATAATGTACTTGTGATGCACCGTTTGGAACCTTTGGTGTAGTAATGTTTTTTCCCAACACTGAATCGTTATTTTAACACCTAGACCTGTGTTTCAGTCACCAAGTCATCATCTTCAAGAGGAGATCAAACTGAAGATACTTACAATGTTATCCTTATTTTTACCATAGGTACATTTTCTATGTACCTACGTCTTCAGTAGGGAAAGGCGTGGTAATTTCGCGCACCTAAGCCGAAACATTCCAGAAATTTCCATTTTACATAATAAACAGTTGACAAACTGGCAAATTCTGCAAGAATATGTTAGGTATAAGAGGTTATAATAAATATTCGAAAAAGAAAATGTATCATTAAATTATTTTGAAACTACGCAACACGTGTTTTTCGCGGAATTGACCCACCCGGTGAGGTAATATCGCTTTGCTAGTAGGGCAATATCGTGCATGTTATTCCAGCTTTTGAAGTAGGTACCTTACCTACTTACCTCGGTAAAAATAAACATTATCAAAGAAACTTGTAATAAGCAAACAAAAAAACTTAAACATTAGCAATACAATACGTTTTTAAATATTATGTCGAAATAAACGTCGTTTTGATACTTCTACTTTCTTGATATTTTTTTTGCACTCATCGAATTGAAAACCTTCAGCTGACTCCCAACCACTACAAGATGCATGAGCCCATGCTGCACATCCAACGCAGCGATACCAGAGTTCTTTGATTTTTCCAAATTCATCGCATACGATGCATCCTTCATTGGCTACAGGAGGAGCGTGGCATTGTGCGATTTCACTGAGATCAGAATCGCTACCTTCTGACAGACTCATTTCTAGAGATGATTCTGGATCATCTTCCGACGTATGCTCCTCAATACGGCGTTTCTTTATCAGAGCTGTAATGTCCTGTTGTTTTTTGTTAGTAATATTAACTTTTTGTTTGCATGCATCTTTATATTACCATTCTCTTAGCTTGCTTCTCAGTTTTCGCATCTCGCTTGGCTTGTTTTTCCAGGAGAATAGCCTTCACTGGTATAGCAGTCCAAATTGTTGTTTCCTTACCGTCGTTTTTTTTGGTAGACTTTATAAATACTTTCTTTGGAATAGGAGCTATATGTGATACATGAACATGAAGGTAAAGATTCAGGTTCTGTTGTGAATGATGATGGTATCTGTTCCGCAGTAGCTCTTGATGTTGATATTACTGGTTCTGTGGCTATGCATCTTGACGATACTTGAGGAGATGCAATGTTCAAGTTACTTTCATGTTCTTCTTATTCCGTATCTAAAACAAGTTCTCTAAACTGTTCGGCTGGTGCAAAGTGTTCTTCCGTAAACTTAGTGCGGTTGAAAGGAAATATTCCGGTAGTTCTGAATCCTGATATTCCTTTGTCCATAGTTGCTACCTTCATATATGCTTGATTGAACAAGCGATCTAGATCATAGACTGTGATCTTCTCATGAGCAGTCGAAATCATATGCGATTCATAAACGGCAAAGAGAGCTTTTTTAAGAGGACTAAAAAATACCAAATCCAAAGTCTGAAGATGGTTTGAAGTATGTGGTGGTATTGTGAGAAGAACAATATAATTCTCTTTGGCAAAATTATAAATATTTAATGATATATGACTAGAATGGTTATCTAATACTAGCAAAACAAAATCGGGGTCAGTTGACTTTACATAGATCTGGAAATGCTCAAGCCATTTAAAGAACAACAAATCATTTGACCACCCGTTGTCTGAACATGCATATATACATCCTATTGGACCATCCCTCTCTAACTATGGGAATAATCGTTTCCTAGTATAAATGATCATTAGAGGAATGTAGGATGCAGATGCACTAACAGCACATTAGATGGTGATTGTCTGTCTACGTTCGGCTGAAGTGGCAACACTCATGTTGACTCCGGAATTTATAAATTTCTAGCGGCTGCACGTATTTTAGCACCTGTATTAATTGCAGCAATAGCATTATTAAGTTGCTCATTTGACCAGGATTGTCGTTGAGTCTTTCCTTTGTAGTTTCTGACCATCTGAAATGAAAAGTAAACGTTGACAAAAAGTTTTCATTGAAACAAGTGAGAGGCAATACCGCGCATTTTTGCAGGATATTATTATAATGAATTAAATTTAAAATGCCTTCAAATATTACGACGAATGAATTAATAATGATAATTTCTTACGATAAATAAATTTTATATGAACTCAACAAAAAATAAATAATAAGTGCAATAGAAATTATTCACAATCACAATTTTCTTCTTCAGTTTCGGCACTAGAATCTTCTGCTAAATTCATTATCCGATATTCCGTAACTTCATCAATGAAAGGTTCTGCTCCCAAAATTGTTTCTTTTCACTATTTTGCGTGCTCACAGCTTTTTTCCACTCTTCAGCACTAAATTCGTTAAAAACGTTGCACAAAAATGTTGGACATTCCTAAAATAGAAAGACAATTTTTTTCCCACGTATTGCTTTAGAGACGCCCATACGAATTCGATGGGATTCAAATCTGGGTGGTGGGGAGTGGATCATAAGACAAAGGGGCCATGTTGAGTTGGAATTTCATCTATCTCACTATTCTGAGACAATTTAAAAAAAAAAAGTCTATATGACCTTGTGTCCGAAAATGCTTCATTTCGGAGATACCGGGTGTTGAAATTGATTTTTTTTGTTTTCTTTTCGAAAATAATTCTTGCAAAAAATAAGTTATTCACACGAAATTCGTTACCCGGAGTGGTTTTGTGAAATCATAATTTCGTATTAATTTTCATGTAACATCTAGAGAGCGCTGCGTACACTGCGTACAACTTTTTTGACAGTAAACTTTTGGTACTTCTCATGAAAATACCTAATTCCCACACTTTTTCCAAGTAAAAACGGTACACCTCCTCAAGAACGCTGGAGGTGATCGTTTTCGAAATATTTACAATATTCTATATCGATGCTAGGGCGCTAAGTGAAGTTGCTCAGAACATTACAAAACTAAATATGTGGTGGAAAACAACTTTTTCCTATAAAGTTTATAACGAAGAATGATTCGTTTTCGAAATGCAGATTGTTGAATTTTTTTAAAATATGGTACATTTTTGTCATAAAATTTTTTGGCAATTTTAGTCATTTTCATCAAACTTTATACGCAGTATACCCGTACAGACTTTTCTCAAACTGAGCTTCATCGAGCTGCTTATTCAATCCAAATTAAAAATTTTTTGTCAGGTTTAATTATTCAATTAGAAAGTGCTACATTTCGGAGTTTGTAAAAAAACAGTACTATGTTATTTATTAAAAAAATAAACATATAACAATTGAATGAACAACTATCACACCTGTGACGACTCCCAACAGTAATACAAGCTTCTGCTCTCCTCATCAAAGAATTCCGCACCCATTGAAAAAATGGCCCGGAGTGTTTCTTATCGTTTCTCAGCAAGCTATGACGCGATCCCTCAACATTTTCTCGTTTATAATGGAGTTATCAGAAACTACACAAGCATAAAACACAAGGAGTCACGCGTTGAGGATACCTTTCCTGATAGATGCGTCTGGCCTCGCTTGAATTTCCGTCAGTCAAGCCGTATGCAAAAACCATATCAGCCATTTCAGCATTCGTGGTTCAGCATTGATAGTTAAAAATGTGATAGCGAACTTGTATTTTAATAAACAAACTTTCATAGCCTACTCTATACAATTAACTTAATTTGCAAGCGGAGAGTGACAAACATTATTGAAATCAAATTCGGCTATAAAGTATTATGCATCGATATAGAAAATTGTAAATAACTTGGAAAAGGTGTGGGAACTAGGTTTTTTCATGAAAAGTACCAAAAGTTTACTGTCAAAAAGTTAGGGCAATTTGAAATGCAAATGAAACGCAGCGTCTTCTAGATGTTACACGAAAATTATTACGAAATTATGATTTCTCGCGTCAAAAAAACCCTGGGTACCGAATTTCGTGCAAATTATTTTTTTGCAAAAGTTATTTTCAGAAAGAGAACAAAAAAATTCAATTTCAACACCCCGTATCTCCGAAGTTCATATAGACTTTTGTTTATAAAATTGTTTCTGGAAGAAATTGATCTCACTGTTTGGCGAGTGATGGTATGGCATCCTTGAAATGTATTGGTGCTCCGAAAAAAAGTTAGAGCTATGAAACTTTTAAAGTAACAATAATATTTTTTTCCTCTCTCAGTCGAGAGGAATCATCAAAACTCTACTAGAACGTGCTTTCGAGCTCTGTAATACAGAGGAAGGTCTCGAAAAAGAAATAGGCATCATCAAGAATGACTTTCAACGAAATGGTTATTCCAGAGTGATGGTAGAACAGGTTTTAGCTAGAAGACAGCAAGAGCTCCACAAGGAAGAGAGGCCGTCTCAACCAGTACTTGTACTTCCCTACATCAAAGGATTATCGGAAAGAATAAGAAGGATTGGGTCCAAGTATAACATCAGGACCTGTTTTAGATCTGGGAACACTATCCGTAGCAGCCTCACAAAAACCAGTCCACCAAACGCGGACTACAATTCCAAGAATTGCATTTACCTGATTCCCTGCGAGTGCGAAGAATCATACATTGGTGAAACTGAGAGGCCTTTGAGAGTTCGTATTGCTGAGCACAAGAAACACACACAGCGAGGAGAAACTGGCAAATCCGTAATAGCAGAGCATGTTTGGACTCATCAACATAATATCAAATGGGCTCAAGCTGAAATTATCCCCAAAGAGGAACACTGAATTAGGAGAAAATTCAGGGAAGCCGCGTATATGTTATCTAACAATGCATTTAGTCAAGCTAGCGTAAAGATGCGTAATATATGGAAACCGCTTATCAAGCGGGAAACGATCAACTCCCGCCAAACGGTCATCTCCCGCCAAAAACAATGAATTTCAGTTTTTTTGTGTTTAGTAAAATTGTTATTTTCGTTTAATCTTTCTATTTTTTCCAAGAATTTCAAATCAATTTATATTATATTAGACAATGGAAGTCCGAACTGATTAAACAGCATATTTCTCTAAAAAAAATTACCTTTTTTAGCTGATTTAGTTTTCGGATAATATGGTGCTGAATACTAGACAGAATTTATAATATCAGCTTGTTGGTCCATCAGTACACCAAATTGATGTAGTCAGCCTTTAGAGAATAAAATATAGGGATTACTGATGAAAAGTTAAAGTGGCGTTGAATGAATAGAAACACAATCATTTTTCCTAATCACCAGAAATGCAATACTCTTCCCGAGGAAAATACTTCTTCATCTCCTGAGGAAGACGACTTGGTTGGTGAAACGTTCATTGAGAAGTGTATTGAAGTTTTGGTGATTCTGAAAAGTACTTGTTTTGAGATTCGTTCAACTCCAAAAGTTCCAGTTTAATCTTTTACCCTTCTTACTATTCTACAATGTCTTCTTATATGATAGTAGGTTACTACAAAACTCAATTATAAAAATTATAACAGGTAGATTCAGAAAAAAACATATACAATACTTATAGAGAAACAGGTAATTTATAATTATGTTAATTATTGACATTATATGAATAAAGTTCAATAATGGTGAATTCATTTTTCAGTTTCATCAATACCTACTTGAACACTAATTCGATTCAAATGTTTTGAATTTTTAAATTTTCATTCATTGAATGAAAAATAAATCATTAGTTCAGAATTTATAGGAGGATATTTTCAGCAAAGACTATTTTTTGGGCCCAAAAAAATTTTTAGTTTTCTACTCCTCCATATTCATACAAAAAATGTGGGAGAGTCATGTGGGAAATTAAATACAAAGTAAACACTTCAACAACTACCCATTTTTATATGAACATTGAATTACAAAAACTTCACTGGTAGGTCGAAAAAATATTAATTTTTGATCATGCAGTCATCTCAAATGCATTAATGTACCAGGCCAGATCATCCTACCAGGTAAACCAACAATTCCTTGGAACGACCGAAAAACATTTTAGTTTGGTTATTATACAGAAAATTACTTCAAAATCTCCTTTAATGATTTTTTTTTATTTAATTATCAAATCTAATTCATTTCCGCCTATGTGTGTCCATAACAATACCTTTACATAAATCTGGCAATAAAATGGATGTTGAGAACTATAGAGCTATTGCCATCATGTGTGCACCAGCAAAATTATTTAAACACATT
>WOGP01004264.1:0-14206 GCA_015342065.1 Leptinotarsa undecemlineata | reverse complement strand
TATTTCAATTTTTCAATAAAAATGACTTAAGTTTTTGTTTAAAGCAATTAATGGCAGTGTCTTTACATTGTTTGACAATTTATTATAAATACTTGTTCCAACAAACACATTATATTATTATCTGTTTGAAAAAAATCTGTGGCATGGGGTGATGCTTTCATTACCATATTAAAATCTATACATCTTGATTAAGATCATACTAAAAAATATAGATTATTTCCCTCTTTATTACTCTATGAAGATACCAAACTGCTCAACATAAAAACACTCTTCATTTATCAATCATTACTACGAATGTACGTATAGAACGCAAAAAAAATACGGTGAAAAAAACAAAGATTACCAGATCGTCTCTCAACAATAACCTTCAAGCTCACTCTTTCAAAAAATCTTCAAACCAAAGGTTATTTTTGTATTTCGATCCAGAATTGTTCAACCTCAATCGACCCGACCTTAGAGGAATAAAAAATCACAAAACTTTTAAAATACAAGTGAAAAAATGTATATTACTGAACCTCGATAAATTCCGATAAATTTCGACAATGATTATTTATTTATTCATTTGATTCCGTCATGCATCTTGAAGGCATAAGAGGTAAATCAGTCCCTGTCGTCTCCGTTGGTTCCTCTTCATTATTATAACAAACTTTCTTTTGATTGATTATACAGGGTATTCCATATTCGATGGTATATTAGACGTATCTAGAGAACAAAAAAAGAAGAGTTTAAAATTTTTGTAATTGGTCACAATCGGTCTCATAAACGGTCAGAAATAGGTATAGGTATAGTTGGTCAAATTCGTTCATATTAGTAGGCTGAATTCTAAAATTAATTGATATACAAGGTGTTCCATTTGAAACAAATTAGTTATAATAATTTTTCAAAGAAACAAATTGAGATGTATTTTTCAGACACTCTGTATAAAATTAGATTCAAGTTTCGTTCTGAAATAACAACCATCATACCTTATCTTGATGTTGCCAGAATTTGAGTTCGATGTATTACGTAATTCATGCGATATTGAATATTAGAAATACCATGTGTTCGTCAAAAAAAAGTAACAAAATGAATAATATTTTAAAAACGGTGAGAAATAGGTAGAGAACATGGTTCACAAAAGTAATTTATATTTCGATGCAGAATTGAAAAATGATATAAAATATAGGGTGTTCTATTTGAAATTTTCAAGTTGATGTCTGTTAGATGTAGATATGGTAACAATGCGGCCATGAAAATATTTTCAGCCATCTACATCGATTACAAAAATTTGAAATTCTCATCTTTTTTTTTCTCCAGATACCTCTAATAGACCATCGTATATGGAATACCCTGTATACTCTGAACCCGCAACTAATTTACATATAAAATATGTAAAAGCAACTGGAAGGGTGCTGAAATGCAATACATGTCTTTGTCTAAGCAATTTCTGCTCCTAAACCACATGCCTCTATATAGCGGTATTGTTACTAAATTAGTTAAATGGAATTGAATTGAATTGATTGCAAATTTTCACCCATCTAACAGTCTCAATATCGACCAATCAACTGGAACCTCCATTAGGATTCCATAACTACATATTCTGACCTGGATGGTTACAAAAGGATCAGGAAAGCCTCTCCTGGGTGTTATGGGAGAGCGTTTTCCTGTAATGCGTCAGTGAACACCTTCCCACACCACACTGCTATGTGGGAATGCCAAAAATTCTAGGTGCAATAATTCAGAAAGAGTACAAGAAAGTTTAGAATGTGAGACAGGTCCATCGAAATGAATGAAGATTCTCAGTATCATCCACCTCAGTCAGTTCAAGTTCAAGTAGGTCAGGATATATGAAAATTACAAATGGAATTCCACTAGTATGGAATTTAGGTTCGAAGATGAATTTATGAATCGATATTAGATGGGTAGAGATTTTGTGCTTATGGCACCTGCCACGTGAGGCCACTGACCTCCTTGTGAATGACAACGTGGCAACACCACGTGGCAACACCAAAAATCCTAGGCGCAATAATTCAGGAAGGAATACAGTAAGCCTCTTCTCTCCATCTAAAAGTCTGGAATCTTTTATTGGAATTGAAATAAATTAATATGCTTGTCGTTTACATCAGTCAGTTCTTATTTGGAATGAAGAATATATTCAATTGGAAAAATCTGGGGAATACCGTATGTTACCTTCATATATTTGTAGAAATAAGTATGGTGCTCTTCCTTTTTCTATCTATCCATTGAAGAACACAGCAATTTTCGCTTGCTTCAACATCTAAATCGTTATCGTTATTTTTTCTTCTCAACATAATTAGATTGGAAGCTTATAATTAGGGACTATAACTAACTACAAAGTATAACAAAGTAACAGAAATAACATATTTTACAATGAATCCATATCATATTTAGAAAAAGAAATCCAATGAAATGCAGTCAAATAATGAAATTGATAACATAAAGTATATGTTGAAAACGAATTCAAGTGTAACAGAAATAAAATGCAAACTATGATATATCGACTTTTTTCCAAAGTTTGTTTGTATCTTATTTTGTGACAGCAATATGGTTTGTCTTGTGACATGATTGTGAATATATCCAATTGTAATAAAATGTCAGTTTCATTTCTTCATATTATTTTCCACAGAATGGATGAAGCAGATAAATTTGAGTTTATAGAGTGAAATCAAAGTACAATAAATAGTTTGGTTTATATAAGTTCAATGTTGGTTCCAAATATGGTTATTTATATAAATGTTTCTCATTAGTTTGTTTTGTGGGTTTTTCAGAGGTTTCATCAATGCGTACACCTAAATTTCTCGTAACTATTTTCTCGTAACTTTCTGAGAAATATGTAATAGTAATATCATCAGCAAATAGTTCAATTATACCATATAATGTCAAATAAGCTAGTGAATTATTATAAATAAGGAAACAAAACTAGTCCAAGGATGGTCCACAAGTTATATTTATCGGAATTGAAAATACCCACCTTAACTTCTACTAATCCTCTATGCTCAGTTTTATATCCACCAATTGAATCTAATGCCTGCTTCATTTCTGAACTAATATGTATTTTTGAAGCTGAAACACAGGTTGAATGTCAGTCAACTTATTGTATAGTAGATAGACTACTGAATTATTAAAATTCAGATACCTTCTCCGGTAGATTCCATTCTAGAGGCTGTATTGACAGTGTCTCCAAAGAGGCAATACCTGGGCATTTTGGATCCAACTATACCGGCTACTACTGGTCCTGTGTGAGCTCCAGATCGAATTTGGAGACGTTCTGATTTTCGGTGGGGAATTTTGAATTGTTTCGAGCCCGCCAACAAGTCCAGTGCCATACTGGCTATTTCTGTTACATGCTTGTTACCTGTGGTGAAATATTGTTTCCATATTTTTTTCGAATAATGATAATAATGACAATAACATGCTGAAATTTGTGTTATAAGTTGTTTACAAGCATCATATACACACGAATACTCACCGCGGTTGACAGAGTGTTCGAACGGATATATGAGCAGAGAGGATCGAAGAAAAAAGTCCCTGGATGTAAAGGGAACCTGCTCCATCAATAGATGTGTAAAGCAGGACTCGATATAATATGAGCGTAACCTCTCTACGGCCTGGATCGATTACTGTAAGGCATTTGATACATTATTGCATGAGTACATCTTGCATTTGCTCAGATGCCTCGCGGTACCCGACAAAATAGTGAGATGCGTTGAACAACTGATACCGTTTTGGCGAACCCGCTTCATCTCAACATCTGGTCAAGCAACAGTCCAAACAGGGTGGGTCATTTTAAGAAGGGTATATTTGAGGGTGATTCCTTCAGTCCATTCTCTTCTGCATCTCACTATTGCCTTTATCCGTTGTCCTCAAAAATACTCGAGGGTATAACTGTGGCACCCCTGAAAACCGGAGGCACAAGGTCACCCATTTGTTTCAAATGGATGATCCTGAACTTTATGCCTCTGGAGAAAAGGATCTCCATCAGTTCTGGAGGGTGGTGGAAGGGTACACGCATGCTATCGGTATAAAATTTGGGATAGACAAATTTGTAATGATCCATCTCGAAAGAGGACGAGGGGTGAAATACGGAGAGGATATGTAGCTCGTAGTTGAAAGCATCCTACACCATTTGGATGCTTCCATTTGGAAACCATTTGGAGAGACGTATACTTACTTCGGGGTGAAACAACGCCACTCACAAGAGATAAGAGCAGTGAAGAATTATCTCCGTGGCAAGTATCAGCACAAACTTCGACAGATCTGTTCATCGGAACTGTCGGGGAAGAACAAAGTTGCTGTAACAAATATGCTTGCCGTTCCAATCTTATTCTACTCGTTTGGAGTAGTGAAGTGGACTCGGTAGGAGTTGTATCAACTCGACGTGAAGACCCGAAAAAGTATGTATCTCTATAGGAGTTTGCATCCCAAATCGTCAATTTCACGGTTGTACTTTCCTAGACAACAACGAGACCGTGGTCATTTTGGTTTGGAGTGTCTACATGACTGAATGATACTGTATACAGCCTGTAAAGTCGTCAGGAGTTCCGATCCTCTTCACTGCATGATCCGTGACCATGAGAGAACAGAAATTAGAGCAGTTCTCCTTAGAGTAGCTGCTCAAGCAGTTGATGAACTCGGTATAGTTTTCGGCACTGAACGAGGTGACCACAATTCTGTCACCGAGTTAGAACCCGTTTAGCAAAAAGCTCATATGAAAGCCGCAAAGATAACCTTACTTCTGAGGAAACGCAAGCATAAGCCAATGCATGGGGTCTTATTCAATAACATTAGAGACCTTGAATTATCAAAGCTCATGACTTTTGCTTTCTTTAGGTCGAGTAGGATGAAGTCATAAACTGAGGAGTTCATCATGGCTTGCCAAAATGGTGTCTTCAACAGCTTATTCTACCGCAGTCGCGTGATGGGTATGGATGTTCCTGACACCAGGTGGAAGGCCTTCCGCGAGTCATCCGAGACCACAATGCACTTGCTATCCGCAAGTCCATCATATGCGGTCTTGGCCTATATCCATCGACATAACGCGACTCTTAGAGTGCTATATTACATCTACGGTACTCTTACAGTATTGACGAGACACCGGTGTTGCCGTACGCCTCGGAGGATATTGAATACGTTGTGGGAAAGAAGAAGTGCCGAATTTATTGGAACTATTTGTTCCCTGGCTTATACAAGCTAATAAGCATGATGTCCTTCTCCACCAGCAGAGCAAGAAGATATTTGTCGTGAAGTTTTCAGCTCCTGGCGAGACGAATATCGTCAGAAAAGAAAAGGAAAAACGGATAGAATATAGAGATTTCCTCTTCGAATTCCACAGACTCTATCCAGACTACTCTATTAGGATGGTTGTTTCGATTATTGGAGTCCTTGATGGAATGATGCCCTTTCTACTCTCGGATCTTAGAATCATATCTGCCTGTCGAACAAAGGCAGAAATCTTTGCTCAGGTCACATAATTCTTGGACCCAATGACCACTTACCCCACGGTGTGGGGAGTGGTCGTTGGTGGATAATGTTGGCGCGCCCTTCCGAATGTATCTAGGCTTCGGAGGATGGGGCCTGGCCAGCGTATACTTCGGTATATAAGAAGACATTATTTTCCATCTAAGTAAACTTAAATCAAATGACAAAAAAAAACAATATGGTGGGAAAAAGCTGGAAATAAGATTAGTTACTGGCAGTTTCTGTTATTATTCTCGAAGCTAATACTTTACGAAAATCAATAACACCATCCAGATAATAATTGAACACTTTCCACAAACATTCTTTATTTTCACCGTAGTTTATTCAGTGAAAATTACTACAGAGGAATTGATGATGTTAGTGAACTGACTTTGTATAAACTCCTGCAATATTTCAGAAAACACTGAAAATATTGTATCTTGATAGTCTTATTATGAAGACATTTGGATTATGCTCTGAGGAAATCATATACAAAAATTGATGTCATGAGGAATTCTACAGAACTTCAGTCCCATTTGATAATGCAGATATGCTGTGTCAGTGACAAATTGAATTCAAATGTTGAAGAGAGAGTACATTTGGCAAAATTAATAAGAAACCTTCAGGAGTTTCATGGACCCTAAAGTCAAAAATTTCGAAAACACCTATATGATGTCAATGAGTGATTTACTTTCATTTGGTTGGAAGAATTGAAAATTAATGAGAAATACCGACTGACACATATGACTAGAATGAAAATAACACTTTGTTCATTCAACTCAAAATTTTTTTTTCAAAAATTAGAAGTAGATCTATTATCCATACCATTTTTCACTGGTAGTCCTGAAGCAACCATATATGAATCTCCAATTGTCTCAACCTTGTAGACATCATAGCACTCTATCCTCGCATCGAATTGTTTGTATATTTTGTTCAGGAACGTAACTACCTGAAATAATCATATTATTATATCAATTGTTGACACCTTTGCTCATATCTTACTTCTAGAGGAGTACTAACTGCTGCAATTTCAGTAAATCCAACGATATCACTGAAGTAAACAGTGACTGAAGCATAATATTCAGCAGGTACCTTAAAAAATTTACGTTTCGTAAAAAATAATCTGAGGAATATGTAATTTCAGACTAGTTCGTTTCAGTGTGTATTGTACTTTAGAAACATTGGATTAGATAGCAAGCACGTCCAACTAAATCTAATATCATTAGACACTCGTTAGAACTATTGTAAATATTATCTATAGTACTGACGAAAGAAATGACAAAAAATATATGAAGTGAATCTTATACTTGCTTTCTCTAAGCTACCTCACTTTTTGATTTTTTTATAAAGAACCTATTCATTAATTTTATAATTGTTTTCTCTGAGCCTTGTCAATTTTTGTTTCCTTCATAAACAACCTATTCATGGTGAAAAAATAGAAATACAACTTTATCCATACCTGCCTAGTTTGCTTCAACTGTGTCGCCACACTTGGTGGCAACATTTGAAAGAGCAACAAATCACTTTTCCTTTTCTCCCTCTTCAATTCCTTAGCCTTTTTGGCTAAATTAGCAGCATATAACTAATAATATTCATAACCAATGAAGGCTTTTTTAATAATATACGTTACCTGTATAGTGGCGACGGCGTTCCTCACTAGCCAAATTATCACTGGAGATAATGATAATACCAGAACGAGAATTGCTATGCCGATTGCTTCACTTCTTGCAGATTCACGAAGATTTTCATCGACGTAATCTCTAAAAAAATTCAACGTCTTAAATATACTGACTGGTCCAAAAATAAGTATATATAAAGCTGTTTGGTTCTTAGAAAAATTTTTCAATTGTATTTCCAGGTATGTCAGATTCTATTTTACGCGTATTTTCACTTTTGTTTCTTCAGTCCCTACAGGGATAGGTTTTAACATATGGTTCTCAATCATAATAATTTTATATTTGCTGAAATTTGATTTTATGAATGATTTTCAAACATCGTGATCACATACAGCGAATAACAATAAAAAAAATGAAGTTTAATTATTGAGAATCCAAAAAAAAACTTATTCTCTTGATATGGCATTGCCATTTTTATACGATAGTTAAACTTGTGAAGGAGTTTACTATCAGTTCCAGTTTTGAAAAGTGCGGTAATTGATCATTGAGTTCGAGAATTATGTACCTTAGCAGATGCAATGAGTCAGAAAATTGAAATTGAATGAAATGCTTTCTTCAAATAGCTTACATCTTAATATACAACAATGATAGTAATATTAACATTAATATGCATGTAACTACAATAATACAAAAAAGATCTACTTATATTTGTTAATGAGTAGTATTACCTACGATAATTGAAAATGCAAAAAAATGAAAGATAAAAAATATCACATAATACCTTAATGGTCTCTTGAATGGTGTAATAAATTTCTTTTGAACAGAATAAGAGTGTTAGAAGACTCAACATTTTCAGGTAGACTGTTATACCTAATAAATCCTTTGAACATTAATGTTATATTGTTGAATGTTTTTGTTTGATCACTTACATACAAATTATTTTTTATTCTAGTATTTGGTGAATTTGATTAATAAAAATCACAAATTTGTCAAAATATGAGGGTAGAAGGTTATGTAACATTTTGTAAATATAAATCATCGTCAAATATGTAGGCCTACTTTATATAGATAACCATTCTAGAGTATATAACATTAAAGATATATGGGTACTCCTGTCACATCTCAAAATAATCCACATTGCGCGATTCTGTTTTTGTAGTGTTCTCATTTTATTCAAATCACTTGTGTATAGAAGAGTGGAACAATATTCAGAATGTGGTTATATAATTGTCTTATATACAGTTATCCGTGATTGCATAGTTAAGTGTTGAGATCCTCTTATGAAAAAATAAAATTTCTTCAAAGTTTTATTCTGTATGTAAGTTTAATGGTTATTTATTGATAGATGACTGTCTAACATAAATCCTAGATATTTGAGTTCAGTAATGAGCTCAATTTTATCATGTTTTATTTTTTTATTTCAATTTGATTTAAATATAATTCTCTGTATTCAAACGGTGTAGTGAGTATGATAGCCTTTGTTTTGTTCACATTTGGCTTCAATTTATCAGTTTTTAAACATATAGCAATATTATGCAATGCCTAATTCATTTTTTCAATAGCTTCATCTATATCTTTATCACTTAGAGATACTAGGGCATCTTCAGCAAAATAATGTTCATATTCACATTCATTACATTTGCAGATTTCATTAATGTAAATTAAGAATAGTAATGACCTCAAAATACTTTCCTGATACAAATTCATTGATTTTGGTTACCTGCTTTCTTTCTGTGAGATAATCACTGATCCAATCAAGTACTCTTCCTTTAATGCCATATTTTCAAATTTTTCAATTACTATTTCACGATTAACCGTTTCAAACGCAAGTTTAAGATCTAAAAGTATTGCTATAGTGTACATGCCTTTACTCATTTTATCTTACATTCAGCTACTGAAGTGCGGATTCGCATGAATGTCTGGATCTAAAACTAGATTGGTTTGTGAATAGTATGTTTTTTTTATTGAAATATTCCAATAGTTGTTGATACACTACTGATTCTAACAGTTTTCCAGCGCAAGGTAAAGTGTTAATTGGCCGATATTTATCACAGTTTTTTGTGTTTGGAATTGTTTCGATAGTCGAAACTGTACTTGTCCTTAGATCATCTGGAAAAATACCATTTTGTAACGAGGTACTGACAAAATGATACAACACATGTCCAATTACTTCAAAACTACTCTGCATAATTTTGCTCGATAATGCATCTACTTGTGATCCTTTGTTTACTAAATTGGGTACAATTACTTTCAATTCTTGAAGAGTTAGTATTTTAAAATTCTGAAATTTCATTATTTCGGAGGATAATCGTCTCACCTGGGGCTGAAGAGTCCACTGAAATAGTTTCTATGAATTGGGCACTTCTCATTCCCCAAAACAAAACCGGTATCTGGTCACTATTGAAAAAGTGACTTTGACACATTCGGAGGGCGCAGCTGTTTTCGTTCCACACAACAAATTCAATATCACCCGGAGTGTAGGGCAATGAAGGTATCTTGTCAATACCGTAAAAGTGCCATAGGTGATTGAAAATCACTCTTAGGACCGCGTTACGTCGATGGATATAGGCTGAGATAGCATATGCTGGGCATGCTGACAGAAAGTGCGTTAGAGTTTCATACGAGTCGCAACAGGACCTGCACCTTGTATTAGGAACGTCTATACCTGTCTTGCCACTGCGTTAGACAGAGGTGTTGAAAACACAATCCTGACGGGCCATGATAAACCCCTCGGTCTCCGACTTCAGCCCCGTCGATCTGAGAAAAGCGAAAGTCAGGCGGTTTGATAAGCCGAAGTCTTCAATGTTGTTGAAGAAAACTCTATGTATTGGCTCATCCTCTTTTTGCCGCAGAAGTGACGTGATCTTTGCGGCTTTTATATAGGTGTTTCGCTGAAGGTGTTTCAACTTGGTGACAGAGTTGTGATCACCTCGTTCAGAAAACTGAACAGATTTCACCAGCTGTTCTATAGAAAAATGCTCCAATCCTTGCTCTCTCATGATCGAAGACCATGCAAAGAATGGGATCCAAATTGCTGATGAATTTATAGACTTTATCCAATACCATCATGTCATGTATACACTCCAAACTCAAAAGTCCAAGGCCTTCCTGTTTTCTACAAAATTACAACCCTGGAACGGATGACTTGGAGTGCAAACTCTTATGAAGGAGCATAATTTTTCGGATCTTGATACAGCTTTTCCCAAGTCGACTTCTCTACTCCAAACGGGTAGAGTAAGATTGGAACAGCAAGCATATTCGTTGTAGCAATATCATTCTTCCACAACAGTTCCGATGAACTGATCTATCGGAGTTTGTGCTGATAGTTGCCACGGAGATAGTTCTCAACTGCTGTTATCTTTTGTGAGTGATATATTCCAGCGTCTCTCCGGCATCCAGATGATGCAGGATGCTTGCATCTAGGAGATGCACCTCTTTCTCGTAATCCCTGCATCGTCCTCTATTGAGATGGACTGCTGAACGTTTGTCTATCCCTAATTTCATACCGGTAGCATGCGTGTGTTCTTCCATCACCCTCAAGGACTAATTATTATTATTATCATTATAATTATGTAAATATTCAATTCATATTTCAAGAAAGTCAAAAAAATAATTTTATACCATGACATTCACATCCTGGAAATTCTCTTAAAATTCTTAATTTCATCTGGGATATGACTCCAAATATAAGGCTATATCGGGAAAAAATTAACTCTTACTGAACTATTGGTTCCAAATAAGCATTCTTTCAGGTTAGAAAAAATGTATACAGGAAGGTAGAATACAATTTCCACCTGTTTTTGACACTGATAGAAAGTGAAGATTATTGACAGATTTATGTAAAAATTTCAAATCACGAAATTAACTGAATAATTTCTCAATATCTATCTCACTGTTACCCTATTGAAATTTTGAAATGTCCGTTAAAAAGGTATTGTAGGGTTATTTTTCGTCAAAAAGTGAATTGTTCAAGATATTTGAATGTAATTTTTGTTCGAAATGAATATCATTATTGTAATTGATATAGTATAGGTAATTGATGGATGTAGCCGTTACTCCGTGATAGAAAATCATCATGAAAAATGAAAAATAAACTTACCTCAAATTCAGAGGGTGTATTTTCGGGGAAAATTAAATTTTAGGATAGAAAATTTTTGGTCTTCTTCTTCTCCATCTTGATACAGAAAATATAGGATTGTTGCTAAGTTATTCGTGTTTGCTACTGAAGAGCCGATGAAAGAATGAAAGAATTTTTTCTATCGTGTAATTCAATGTTCATATGAAAGTAGCTGTTTCAGGAGGACTTTGTGTCAGTTTGTGTCTGAAAGTAACTTCTTTGCATGATCTACACATCCATGTATAGAGTTACTTATTTTCAAATTGATTACTTCCTTTCTTTCTTTTGAAGATTCCCTCATCCTTTATCTGTATCAACATGGTGTAGTAGAAAACCAAAAACTTTCTTTCCCAAAAAGAAAAAATATATATTAGTTCATTTTCTTATATATTTTAATTTTTTCCTAATAATTTATTTGCTGCCTTACTTCGGAATTGTGTTATTGTTATAACTTACTTTTAATCCACTGTATTGTATCAGGTACTACATAGCATTGTACTATTTATATCTGAATTAGTGTATATCTAAATGAATATATTTTCATACCACTTGTAGAAAGTTTTATTTCTTATTTTCTATATTATTTCCAGTCTGTTATGTATAGGTATATGAATAAAAATGAATGGAACCTGAACAGATATCATTCATTTTTTTCTCATGAAGTTAAACATTGTCTTTTCAACAATTATCAGAACAATTTATTCAACAACTACTCACTGTATTATAAATCTCAGGGATCTTTGAATCCTTCTCAGCTCGTCGATATAATTGGCCATCAAGTCAAAATATTCACGAGCATCAGCATCACTTGGAGTTCTGTTATTATTGGCAAGGATGATTTCATTTCTGCAACAAAGCATTAAGTTCTCAAGGGGTGAATAACTTCTGTAATCTCTTTCTCCTCAACAAATATATACTACAAAGCAGTACAAGGCAAAACAAACAAAAAAATTCAGTAAATCGATCGAACTACCTCATTGTGATATCAACTTTCAAATTAGCATATATCATTTTGAATAGAATTCAGGCGGAAATGGTAATTGTTTCTTACTCTAAAGTATTCAAAAAACACACTTCAATGTGAGATTTCCCATTCAAGTGTCATCACAAATAAGTTTTCCATTTCATAGAAAAAATAAACTCAAACGTTTGAGAGTCCATTTGTTAAATTTACAGTTAGACAAATGTATGTTAGTCATGAACGTGTTTCGTAAATGTAGATGTACATAAATATATGCCGTGTAACTACTTTCTAGATGGTGGATGTTGAAACCCTGATTCTCAAATGCTCTGTAAACGGGGGCATGCTTTCAATTTCAGTTACTTACTTAGCTTTAATATTACCATAATTTGGCATGGTACTGGCCAACATCCGATATTCTTCTTTTATCAGAGACACATAATTCAATGAAGTATTTAGCAGATCTTTTCCAAGCGCATCTTGCATTATGAAATTTTTATAGTTCTGGTGCCGTAGATGTCCTTTTCCAAAATAGTTCACTCCATAGACACTTGCTATTCCTATACTCTCGATGCTTTTTAGGAGATTTTTGAAGGCCAGTAGGTATCTGAAATCATCGATATGAATTATTAAAATTGACCATAGAAATGACAAAATATAGGAATGAAAGTGAAGTCTATTAGTACCCGGATGAATATCCAAGAAAATTGTAATAACCATATAATTTCTACTTATGACTGGAGAGCGAGCAGCAGATTCCATTGACATTTCGTGGGGCGGACCATTCTTATTCCCACCAACAATGACATTTGTTGATTTCAAATTCGTACTACAAGTTATCTGCCGGCATTTTGTAGGATCGAATAATCTAACGTGTTCACGAATATAAGAGCAGAGTCAAAAAAGGATTGTTGAGACTAGAAGGGATCTGGGCAAAGCGAATAGCCCAGGTAAAGCGCAATTTTATAACAGATGGCGCTATAAGACGTTCCTGGCGTTACTCCACTAACAAAATGTTTCTCTTTGACTTTTGCAATCACCAAGTTATGTTTTTACACATTTTGTTACATTTAGAGAAATTTTCAACTGGTAGATAACGCATCAGGACTGGTGTATCAAAAAACTGACATTTGACGTGTCATAAGTGAGAGATAATGTATCGATTCCAGTGATTGAAGAGCATTATCAGACGTCTTCTGTCACTTTTAATGCCTCAACTACCGCTTTTGAAGATGAATCTGCTAGTTTTACCAACATCTCAGCGCGAAATGCTGCTCTTTGTGTGAGACTCATTCAAAAGTTACAATGTTTTGTCAATTTTTACTTCTTCCGACGTAATCTGTTACAATTTTTTTCGAGCAGGAACAATACTGCACACGCGTTCATGCTGATGCATTCTATCTCTGCAGGTGCAATATCAGTTCAACTATAGTACCAAAACTAGAGATTTTACTGTTTTTTTTCGTTTTTGGTTCAGGTTTGTATTGTATCATTTTGTTTCCACATTACATTTCTATGTATGGGTTTTTACTTGAAGCGGTAAGCATTTTTTAAGTACTGATTGAGAATTGATAATTGCACGATGTCGGTATTTTGGAAATGTACATAGTTCTATTTATTTCGCTTCAGGAGAAACGAGTAGTGTATACATTTTTCACTCTGTCGTTATGTTGAAAATTCTTGTATATTCATGGTTCAATTCAGAATATGGCACTTAATTATAACTTTTCAAATAATCAAATTGCAAGTTTGCAAGAAAATAGCCTTCGAAAGTTCATGCTTGCTCACTACAAGAAATGTTAGGTAATCCTAAAAATAATTTGTTGAAGTCGGAAATATATGAAACGGTATATATGAAAGGATTTTGTATATTTTCTATAATGTTATCCAATTTGGTACTGACGAGCCTTGGGACAAGTGTCTTAAGATGAAACATATATGTATACCAGTGAGGATGGCAGTGTTCCATGTAAGTGCAATTTGTTAGCATTCATTTAAAGTAGAACTCATGTGAATGATATCTGATTTTTATTCCACAACGAATGTTTGAAATAC
>WOGP01004263.1:0-14207 GCA_015342065.1 Leptinotarsa undecemlineata | reverse complement strand
ATGTGAATTTACATCGTCTGAAATAAATACATCTTGACGTGACTTGAAAATAGTATTCAATGTTTTCAATAAAATCGTATTCAAAAATATTTCCTTTCTGAAAGAAATAAGTCTAAAATAACTAAATAATACTTCTCTTTTCCATACATTTTATTCTCAATACTCCATCAAGAAATATCCAATGTTGTGATCAGCAGCAACATGGAACATCTTCGGGAATTCATGTTGGAAATAATTGTTCAAACTTTACCATCAGTTATTACTCCAATAAATGAAATTGTTTTATGATGAATGATCGATCAATAATTGACTATGTTAAAAATAAATCCTTCAGAAAGTATGTAATATTTTATGTTTATTTTGTAAATTATTTTGGCAGTGAAAAAACATTTACGCATCAATGAAGATGCGGAAATGTCAAGTTATTTTGACAGTTGTACAAAAAAGTGTATGAGTGAATCATAAGGATAATTGTTTTATATACAATTTTGTGTTTTGCAATTTCCTTGGAATTACAACACAAAAACGAATACATAGTGAAAATGTTTTATTCCAAGGAACCAGATAGAAAATAGTTAGGAATAAAGCAGTAAATCTTGATGATTTCCGAAATAATAACTGAATAAGTGCTTTTCAAAATTATTTCGTTTGCTTTTCTCTAATAAGAAATTGAAAGCGAAGATTGCAATACATTTTTTATTTTTTTTATTCTATCACAAACATTTTGGATAATCATTATTGAGGTTTGTTTTTTTCACCGTCGAAATGTTGAAAATTAATATCGAAATCATTAATTAACTAATTTATTTCAGTAATTCCCACCCTGTAGTAAACAATGGTAGGATAATCAACTGCTGCAAATGAATTTCCTCCTTTTCCTGAAATATTCATCCATCTTTCGAGGTTAGGCCTGTGCATCCCGCATGAAACTAGTTAATATTCCAGGTGTGGAGATCAGAAATTATGATGAGCAAACTTCTAGATAATTATCCATTTTGAAACTGTATAAACATTAAGTAGCTGAAGACCATCGAATCGATCGAACGTGACGATATTACGGAATTTGTACTATTAAATGAAATTGGCAACACCGACTTCAAGTCGACGTTCCAACTTTAATTGAAATCCTTTATTACTGTTATTATGAGCCGAACCACTTGGTTAAATGTTTTATAAATTATGCCTAATTTGCTTATTCCTCGATCGCCTAGGTGATCAAAATATTAAATTATTTCGCCATTCGATCTGCTTTAATAGAAGCTAATGACACCGGTTATGGAATGGGACACTTCATTAGTGTAAAGAATAATTGTTTTGAATATGATATGAGTATTAAATTAGCTTGTTTATACACCTACCGCATTGATATGAATATATTTAGTGTTTGAATATTCATTTCTGAATTTGCGTTTGGGGAAATGCCTGTTTTTTTATCAGGTGACAAAGCACTCTGTTGAAATAAATTACACCTAATGACTTTGTGGTCTCACGAATTTCAAAGAATTCTATAGATGAAATAAAATCTTTTTGAATTCATTTCGATAGTTATACCTTCTTTTTTGCTCAAACAACTGAAAAATAACAAGTCAGATCAAGTTATAGCACTCTTGGTACGACAAAACAAAAAATTTTCGCACTATGTCATTCATAGGGAAATTATACGAGAATAATCAATTGAAAATTCACAAAAGACATTGTGGGAATTTCTGAAAACTTACGAAGGGTAATACTACCTCTACCTTTCCATACATGTCACACATTCTAGAAGACTCATCATGAATACAACTACAAAATGCGTTCAAGCTGCGAATTACTCAAAAAAATATTTTAGATAGGAATCATTATTCAAGAAATATTTGACAACAGACGCATTAAAGAGACTTGCAACTCTACTTAATTAGATTAAATAAGAGTACCGCGAGGAATCAATTTAGGGCCGACTTGTTTCCCATTTGTATGAATTATCTCGTAACAGAATGCAAAAAACTATCAAGTAATGCTGTATTCAGATAACACATTGTTCAAAAAATGTATAGATTTCTCAAATGGTTTTATTATCAAATCTTGGCGAGATAATGTTCTCCTGAAATTAAACGTAAAAGGTCCAAATATGACTTCGATTTTTTCTTCGGCAAAAACTAGACATCACTCTTAAAACTACATAAAGAGTACCTAAGCTAAGCATTGTTCGAATTGCAAAAGCAAAAAATGATTTACAAATTCTAAATCTGAAAAATATTATATAAAACTTTCATTTCTGAAAGTGAACAATACAATACAATAAAAAATAGCAACATCACTCAGTAACATTAATATTTTGATATAAAAGGATTATATTAACCTTATGAATGATATTTCGTTGATTTTTCGTAAATCATAATGTACTCAAAAATACATAATAAACAATTGTAATCATTCTATACTTCTTCTATAGAGTGTAGACCGAAAGTAAAAATTTCTTCTGTACAACTGAAATGTTTTTTTTTCATAATCCCCCAATTATTTGTAATGCGTAGGTACAAGACTTTCAGGTTATTCAGATTAAAATGTGTGTATGGTATACACTACATTATTTATTGAACTATCTGCCTCACCATAAATTTTTTAGAATTATATAGACTTGAGAAACCGCTGTGACTGAAAAATATAAACTAATTTGTTCACTTGTATGTAACTGTTAGTAAAAAATATTCAAATCAAGAAATATAATCATAGTGCTTACATCATTTTTAATTTGGATCAATTAGGCACTAACAGTTATCATTACTGAAGTAAAAATTGTTTATTTTGTCTCAAATGTTATCAAATTCAAATAAACAAGTTTTTTAAAACGAAGAAATCATACCTTGCATTTCTCAAAACTTGACAAACTTCTAACTTCACACACCCTACTACGACAAGACACTTGTAATTCTCACAAACATCAACTAGAGAATACCCACCCTTAGATTGATAAAAAACATCATGTAAAGAAACTGCAGACTTTCTATTTTTACAACCCCTCATTACAAACTTTCTATTCCGACCTAAAAAACACCGACAATAACATCAATAAAAAGGTAAATTTTTACAGCCACCAACACAACTTTCTCCTCTCTTAGAGTGCTAAAAAACTCAATAATTGTGCTTTCCAAGAATTAATATTTCACCGCTAGTTTTATGAATGTTTTCTTTTGGAAGTTTCACAATGAGACAAATGAATACCCTCAGATTTTTATGGTATAAATAAACACTTGTGGTGGCTAAAATGGATTCGTTTATTTGAAGTGAACTTTTTTATAGGTCCCGAAACTTTAAGTAAATAAAAACCTTGAAGTCCGATTGGAACTAGCCTATGAACTTTTCGCACGCAAGTGGGTTATCACATTGCAACATAACTTGTTAGGTGCATAACCATAAAAGCGCATATTTCTTCTATAAGTTATTTGTTAGATTAGTAGGTTGATGTTACAATACCATTCTTCATTTTTGATCAAGTTGCAAAAGGTGAATTTCCTTTCAGCCAAGCTGAATCGTCTTGAAATTATGTTTATGTTAGTCACTTGTCTATCAATCATGACAACTTCAGTCCAATAATTGTCAATTCTCTCAATGTAACATAATCATTGATTTAGTTGTCGATACCGACATATTAGAAATGTTCTGTGACATTCAATAGATTTTATTTCTGAAAGTTAACAGAATTATGCCTTGAATTTATTCAAACTATCATTCATATGTAACAGTGTTACAAATATTCAAAGATTTTATTGCTAACAATAAACAAAATTATGTCTGGGGTTTTATCAAATATTTCACACACTCTTTTCAATAATAAACAAACTTACGCTTCATTTGAAACAACAAGAAAAAATCAATTTGAGTGAGATCTGGAAACCTAGAAGGCCACAGTGCTTTGCGTAATATGGTCTCTCAAAATGTTTGAAAATGTATCGTATTCTTGTGTTTTCTTGAAAAAAGTAACTCTGCACAAAAGTAGGTATAGGTCCTATTTTTAGTTGTCACTTAGTGGCTAGATTCACGTACACGAATATCTGACGGTGAATTTCTAGAACTCAGTCAACAAAAGTGCTTTTCATACGTGAGACTATTTTTTATGGTAAACTTAGATAGTTTTGAACATTTATTATATTGTATTAGGTTTGATTGAGTGGATAAATCATTCAACAAAAAAAAATCTAATGGATATGTTGGGTATTCCAGATAATTGTACAGGAGGGTGCGACAGAAAATTTCGAAAAACAAAGGAATGTCTTGAAAAAATGGGCCTGAATCCATCAAAAGTCCAAGCTGCCTGTTAAAAAATCACAAAAGTGCTAGAATTTCCATTGAAAAAATTTGTAAAAAACATTTTTAAACTATTCCAATTTTTTGTGGCACCCAATATACGTTATAGTTGTATTGACTTTCAGTTCCGAAACATTTTTTTTAATCTCCAATGATGAAACCATTATAGACGAAAGCTCGCAAAAAATGAAGTAGTTTTTGATTTATTTTCTGGATGATTTTCAATAATCACAAAACTATCACAGATGGTAAACAAATTTTAAACTTTCCTGAAACAAATTACATTTTTGGTTGCAAAACTTATTTCTATTATTTATTCTTAGATAATATAATAATATAATATATTTATAAAGTTTAAATTTTTCATCAGGCATAACACAATAACATAAAAATTTTTTATTGCTACAAAACTTATTATTGATGAAGATAACAACTTTGAAGCGATGAACTGCCATTTCATATACTTTAAACTGAATAGGAAAATGTTTTTGTATAATTCAATGTTCATATGAAACTAGTTGTTTCGAATATATTTTTCTTTGGTGTTTATCTGAGAGTAGTTGTTTTGTTCATTGCTTTCTTTCTTTCTTTGGAAGATTCCCACATTTTTTTTGTATAAAGATGGAAAAGTAGAAAGCCACAACTCTTTTCCCAAATGAAACAAAGATGTCTCATAAAAAAATCATGTGGTAAAAACAAGAGAGGCGATATGCAAGATAATATTACTGATTTCAAACCTATATGTACGATTCAAAAAATACACAAAAGGAAACCAAAACAACCCAATATTGCTTTCATATTATTCCTGGCAGCTCTCTTGTAGATTCGAAATATACATGTTTATTTATGTCAAGATTTACTTTGGCATCTACAAAGAGCGCACGCTGACAGATTTACTATCGCGAGAGATTTAAAAGCAGCACTGTTGTAATTCAATCGTTATTTTTAATGCATATAGTTGGACGTTCTTAAGTGCTTAGCAACATAAATGAAAAAAATCATAATAACGCTTTCACGGCTACACTTGCCGCGGAAATGTTTATGGCTAAAAAATATTTTGGTCAATTCTTTGATCGTACAATTCGCTAACAAGATTCTGGACGTATTTACACTTGCATTTTAATTACTGATGTCGTTAATCATTCAGGGAGTTGCACAAACACAGTTTGTTTAATTTAATTCATGTTGTTAACGTTTATTACTGTTATATTAATATATTGGCAGCTGAATCATACACACATGTCTATCGATAGCTTTCAAACTGACACGGGATCACAACAAATATTTATTCTCCGATGTCACCGCATTCGCTTTTTCAAGGAGTGAATATCACGCACCCGCTCTTTACGAAATGCCAGTAGGCCATGTTTTCATCGGAAGCCATTACGCAATTCAACGCTGTGCGAGATTGGGACGCTGTAACAACGGAAAAACGTGCTAAAGACGGTAAACTCTCACTAGAACACTCCGTAGATCAATTGGTAAACATAAATCACTTGTTTATATTTGGCTTTGAGGATATGTCGGAGACTTATCATTCAAAAACACTTGAGCGGAGGCAGCACTATCGTGGAATTCAACATGGCTGACACACATCGCCGGAGCGACCGTGGCTTTGGGTAAGTGGTAGGGGCAACCTTTGAATTGCGCGTTTCGGGTGACTCGCAGTGTGTGTATATGATGTTGGATGATGCACTTGTCGGCGAATATGAGGCTTATAGTCGAGGTTGTAAGGGCGGCTGTGAGTAGTTTCGGGTTTCGTAATGTCATGTTGCTTCCTGGCGAAAAAATGTTTACTTTCTATTTTTGTAGTAGTGTAATGTTATCATTATGTTTCATTACTCCATTTAATTAGCTCTTTTTGAATGAAAGTGGTAACAAACGCGATTAGTTTTCTTATCAATTGGGAATTTTTTTTACTATTAGCATTCCATTAACATTGTCAATTTCTGTATGTCTGAAGTTAAATCGGTAAAGTTCAGAGTTGTTATAAAAACTTATTTGAGCTAAAAAGTATTCATTGTCTTCCGTTAGGAAATGATAAAATTGGTTGTTGATTAAAATGTTAGGCCAAAAGATTTGTTGTTTTGGTGTGAAATATTTTTTGTCGCTCTTTGTTCTTTCAGTTTTGATCATCACTTCCTTTTATTTATTGTTTTCATATTATTAACGTTTCACTCATTGCTTGAGTCATTCAATAATTTATTTTAATTTCTAGTCACAATAATTTCACAAATGAGAGTTTTCTTTCTTATAAATGTCATACCTATAAGTATAGTTATATACTAAATGCTGAATCGTCATCAACAAGCTTTTTTCTACAACAATTTTGCTATCCTATGTTTTGAATAATAGATAGTAGATTTATGAGAATCATTGAAAACTTTTTATAATGTATTCGGTTTTCTCAAATACATATTTCTTCAAGCCAAACTTAACTGTAAAATATCTACCGATTAGGGTCTCTTTTTAGCTTCATAATTAGTTATTTTTAGTTAAATCAGTATTGAATATCCCCAAGAAACACCAAATGTGTGGGAATTTGAAAAAAATTAGACGAAAAAATGGAGGTTAGAGAACTGAAACATTAATTTTACAACTTCGATTCTACCTAACTTTACTTGCCAGTCTGCTTTCAGAAATTCAACAACTTCTATTTATCTATGATATAATTTGTTCTTGCTTCATCAATTTTCATTTATTTAGGAATAATTCATTCGAAATATATCGTAATTTCATCCTTACCCCATAATTTGAATTCATTTAATAATTTTTAATCGTGTCTGCAAACTTGCCCTCTATTTAAATCATAAAGAAACAGCCAGTGGCAATGCGCATTACCAAATCACTGTCTACAAACTAATTATACCAATTGCTGTAATTTATCGATCTTATTACCGGATATCTTGGCTCTTGGCTGTGGACTGTTGAAGCAGTCATGTACTTGTCAGTTTATGAATAAAATGTGGCGACACGCACGTAATGGTTTTACAGTTTTAATAATATCATTTTAATGGAACCCCGGAGAAAAACAACGACAAAATCATTTGCATGTATGTTATAATTAACTTCTACCAAAGTGATATATGTTCCGCGATTATTACTGAACATGAATAGTTTCTCATTCATGAAATTCTGTCAACTATGCCGGGGAAAGGTATATAATCAGGAGGCTAATGAATGAAAGATTCACTTTTTATTTACGACTTCAGCAACATGGTTATTGGAACAAAAATTTTATGCATTAGTATTCATTGTAACCCTTTCAAATAGTTTATAGTTTGTAAAATGTAAGTTTATAGTGTGTAAATGTGTCCTCATGAACTACCAAATTTATTTTCTTCATTTTTGAGGCACCTCAAACTACTATCATGTTTAAATTTTTTTCGAAAGGTAACTTTTTCAGAATGGATAATAATTCTAACCCAGATACAGAACGCTGCGGTCCCATTAAAAGAAGGGTCCACATAATAATCCTACCTCAATCCGAAAGAGAAACTATATGCCCCTATGAATAGCGAACTCGGAACTCAGTATTCTTTTTTCTTCGGTGAAACGAAGGTGATTTTGTTCAACAACCGCCGAGTCACGACCAGAATTTGCTCGATTTTCAGTAAGTAATAGTCCCAATTACAGTTTCGATGTTTCGCTTTCTGTTTTTTGTTGTGCACAAAGGTTACAATAGGCACGTATTGATTTAGTCGGAAAAAATAAGTCCATGCGCGCCATAAACCTTGCGAGCGGGTGTGAATCCGAGACTGCATAAAACAACGATTTTCCGGTTATAGTGGCCAAGCATTCCTATCTATTTTTATTGCTTTCGACAATTTTAGATACAACTTAGTAAGAGGTACGCGTGCAAGCAGAAAACAAGTAGTAGTTACCGAATTATTGACACTGTTTTATGACATATTAGAACGGTTTTGCCTATTTGAGGTTAGGAATTTAGTCGACTTCATTAGAGCTCTCAAAGAAGAAATACACTTGTCGTGCTTATCAATACGGGATATAAAATACTTGAAACAGACGTTTAGAGGGAGTTGTATATACCTGTCAGTAGCAGTAATTTTTATAACCCGCATTCTTCTACGAATTGTAATCAAATATAAATTCAATACATTATGTAAGACAGATGCACACATATAGCAGCCTTGAAGGTAATTCAATAAATACATATAGGTATAGTTCAAGTAAACGATAAGGTTGTAACAACCTTCCAACAGTTATCCTTTAATAATATAGTTAGGGAGCTAACTAATTTTGTTATTCAATAATCATTTCTGATTACATGAGAATCACAATAACTATATTATATACAATAACTATATTAAGCAAAAATAACAGTTTTTTGCCTAATATAATTGTTTTTAAGCTATTTATTTATATTTTTCTTCTTTAATTTTTATTTCTTCTTTTCAAGTTCTTTCAGCAATTTCAAATAATATTATATAATATCAGACAATGGAAGTCCGAACTAATGAAATTCCTTCAAAAGCTTCTGATAATTCCTTTTCCATATTTTCTGTTTCACTATCACTGTCGTCATTCAAATCGATAATGAATTTATTTCCACCATTAATATGGAATTGTCCAATCTCCAAATAGTCTTTTTCAACTAAAATTACTTTTTTAATCCTTTTCTGCCAGTCTTCTTCGGTAATCTCGATGGGATTGAAAACACAAAAATAGGGGGAAAGTCTCAGTATGGTGTGTCCATACTTTTCAGCGATACTCTCAATGGCATACACTTTTTCAAATGTTATTGTCTGTAAAACTTCAAGTAGTTGGTTTTTGGTATAGTAATCGTCAAAATACAAATTGTTATTCATTAAAAAACTTTGTATTTCATCTTTTCTCAAATTTTTATTCGGTATTTTTTTGAGCTGTCGCGAATGATAGGAAGCTTCGTCAAGCCCTATTACACCATTCGCATCCAAATTTGGGATCAATGTGTTTTCAAACCATTCCTCAAAAATATTAGCTCCCATGTTCTTATGATAGTCAACATTACAGTACCTACTCAAGTTTTTTTCCACATAATTTCAAAGAATTCGGAACCCATCCTTTACTTCCTCCGCAATGCAAAATGATTAGTCGGGATTTTTTGTTTGCAGGCATGTTAGGCGTACACATTCTCGAACCCACCCTTTCGTAACTGTGTCATGAGTGTCATACCAAGTTTCGTCCAAATAGAAAGTTTGCCGTTGTTTTTGTCTATATTTAGTTATTTGCTCTGAGTCTCTGTTACGCAATTCCAGTATTCTTCTGCTTTCCATTACTGCTTGACGTTTGTTTATTATTTTAAATCCAAACACTAGTTGTTGGTATAAAACTTTAAATTATAAGAAATCAACTGATTTCGCTAATTATACTCCTGAAATGGCTTCCACGGATTCAAAATGTTCCAGAACATTCCACATCATTCAAGAATGTTCTGAAACGGTCCACAATGATTAGGTAGTAGGTAAAATATTCAGAAACCTTCTTTATGGAAAACTAACTTAATGTGACACTAGGGTAGAAAAATTATAAGTATATAAGATAGTGTACCCGTTAGAAGCTGGCCAGGTCGTTCATGAATTTACAACAATAATAACTGTAAAATAAAAGAAATGACATGTTTTTATTTGAAATAATTTTTTGTGGATTCTTAGGAATTGTTGGCTTTTCAAAGCTACACATCTAAATTTTCAAAAAAAAAGAAGCAATGGATAGAAGGAAGGTATCATTTGATCCCCCATTTTTATAACAACTAGGGGATAACAAGGTCCCTTGGATAGTTGAAGGTTTTGCAGTAGTTTTTTGGCCAGAACATACCTGCATTACAAATAAATAACAAACGGTTTTTAGATTTTAGTTCTGTGTGTCTTTATTCTCTGTTTCGACTACACAGATATAATAGATATTTACACTTGTTATTTCAGGTTTTAACCTCAGAGGAAGATGAAGCTGTCTTTCATATTTGAATTGCTGCTCATATTCGTTCTAGTGGCATTTGCTGCTTCTGCTGTTATAGGTAAGATTTACTTAGTTCACTTTAGCCAAACTGATAAGTTGAACATTCATATTTCACTAACAAAGTTAATTTATGAAGTCAAGAATTGTTCTGACCTTGTAAAACTAGCACTATTAGAAACAGAAATTACAGTTATTGTACTCAAATTTGTACCAGTTTAGAATTAGGACTTGGAATACTGGCGACTTCGCCAAATTATGTATTTTCCATTTGAGATATCTCTTGTAGTCCTGAAGTAAAAAAATCAGTTTCAGCTTGATACACGTGAAATTTTGTGAAAGTGAAAATAATATCACAAGTTAAGGAGAAATTTGACAAAAGTTCGGCTTTCATATATTCAGATCCTAATTTTAGGGCTGAGATTTATTTAGTACAGTTCGCGTTTAAAACTTCCCGAAGAGAAAATAACCAATTTCTATTACAACCAATTCCTATTCCTTGTGAGAAGAATAAAACGCTATAGCACTAATTACATGTTACTTTGAACACGCCTGAAGAAGCTATTGTATACCGAAACACATGTCGCGGTTTAGTAAACAGTTGATGATGATAGGTTGATAAATTCACATTTGTCAATGTTTTGGAGTCATTCAAATAAACTAGTAGCTTTTTCATGCGTGTCTATAGTAGTAGTGTCTAAACTAGTAGTATGGACACACCTGAAGAAGCTATTGTATAGTGTCTAGTCTATACTAGTAGTGTCTTAACTAGTAGCTTCTTTAGGTGTGTCTATACTAGTAGTATCTAAACTAGTGGCTTCTTCAGGTGTGTCTATACTAGTAGGGTCTAAACTAGTAGCTTCTTCAGGAGTGTCTATACTAGTAGTGTCTAAACTAGTAGCTTCTTCGAGCGTGTCTATAGTAGTAGTGTCTAAACTAGTAGTATGGACACACCTGAAGAAGCTTTAGGTGTGTCTATAATAGTAGGGTCTAAACTGGTAGCTTCTTCAGGCGTGTCTATACTAGTAGTGTCTAAACTAGTAGCTTCTTTAAGCGTGTCTATAGTACTAGTGTCTAAACTAGTAGTATAGACACATCTGAAGAAGCTATTGTATAGTGAAACACATATCGCGGTTTAGTAAACAGTTGATGATGATAGGTTGATGAATTACCATTTGTCAATGTTTTTGAAGTAATTCAAATAAACTATAAAGATCAGATGTTCATGACACTTCATTGGGGAACTCCTACACCAACTTGTTTCGCTAATCAATAGCTTCTTCATGCGTGTCTATACGAGTAGTGTCTTACCTAGTAGCTTCTTTAGGTGTGTCTATACTAGTAGTGTCTAAACTAATGGCTTCTTCAGGTGTGTCTATACTAGCAGGGTCTAAACTAGTAGCTTCTTCAGGCGTATCTATACTAGTACTGTCTTAACTAGTAGCTTCTTTAGGTGTGTCTATACTAGTAGTGTCTAAACTAGTAGCTTTTTTAGGTGTGTCTATACTAGAAATGTAAACTAGTAGCTTCTTCAGGTGTGAATACACTAATAGGGTCTAAACTAGTAGCTTCTTCAGGCGTGTCTATACTAGTAGGTTCTTCAGGTGTGTCTATACTATTAGTGTCTAAACTAGTAGTATAGACACACTTGAAGAAGCTATTGTGTAGCGAAACACATATCGCGGTTTAGTAAACAGTTGATGATGATAGGTTGATGAATTAACATTTGTCAATGTTTTTGAAGTAATTCAAATAAACTATAAAGATCAGATGTTCATGACACTTCATGGTTTCAAGGTTTCCACTACGAAGTTTTACAAAAACGCAACACTTGTTTCGCTATACAGTAGCTCCTTCAGGCGTGTCTATACTAGTAGTGTCTAAACTAGTAGTATAGACACACCTGAAGAAGCTATTGTATAGCGAAACACGTTTTCGTATAACTGATTCGTGGAAATTTCAAAATAAAATGTTTCTACTTTTCAATACGAATAAAGTTAGCTGATGTGATAAATTAAGAAAAATATTCAAACCTGTTTATGCATGGTCAATTATGAAAAAAAGCTCAATTTGTTTTTTGACATTTCTCACATTCTGAAAACATCTTCAAGATATCTAGCCGTCACATAGAACTTGTCAACTAACTCTTTACTTGAGTTTGTGTTATCGACGTGGGGAATTTATAGTGGAGTTTGTTGATCTTTATAGCATGTAGTACGGATACCATAATGTTTTCATCGTGTTCATTTCAGATTCCAAAACAAAAACGACCAGGAAACATGCAGTCAAGAAATTTGGTAAAAAAGTTTCTCAACACAGGCAGAACCAAAATCAGACGAACAGATTCTGTACCTGCGCCACACAAATGTGCAATTGTTGCAGAGACTTCAACCTACCATTGCTGAATCTGAAAGGCCCTGGATGTGCTTCGCTTCAATATCTACAAGGCGATCAACTTGCTATATCCATGAGCTTCAACGAGAGAGTACTTACGAACACTACAATCAAAGGTAGATAGATCGAAATATAGCTACAGATTTTCAAATCTAGGAAGAGACTTGACAATTCTCACAACCTGCGCGTTTCCTGACAGGGCACGCATTTGTACTGCCAGTGTATACACTACGCAACATAGCTCCTCCTACATTTGACAAAATGTATCTTCTTAAAACTTCTGAAGGCAACTTTTACAGTTGCCTTTTCCTTTTTCTTCATATAGTGTTGACACACGTCTTTCTCAATTACATCTCTCTCAGACATCTCATTCAGCGCAACATCCTATTTCAATTTTTTTATTTCCATTTATTCAAAAGCTTCTTTTTTTTAATGAAAAATGATTCAAAACGATTACTCAACTCAAAGAGTTGTTGTAGATGGAGCTGTATCGGAGGCTCTATCAGTATCAACGGGAGTGCCACAAGGATCTCTCCTTGGGTCTTCGCTTTTCAGCTTGTATATCTGTGAACTTTATCTGTTCGTAAAAAATCAATAGACATCGCTATGCAAACGACACACAGTTAAATTTCTCTTTTCCACCTCCTGATTCTTCTCTTCAAGCCATCTTTGACATTTCTACAGCCCATAAGGTCAAGCTCAATTCTAATAAATCTTCAATAGTGACGTTTGGACCTAAGAAGAACAAAGAGCTCACCAACTCCACTTTTCAAGTCCGCATCCAGAATGAAATCCTCCTCATCGTGATTTGCTCAAAACAAACTTGAACTTAGACTATGCGGGTCAATGATCATGTCAAAAAAATTGTATTGCGAGAGTATTTATGGACTTGCTTTAAGGCAATCGGATGCTTCTCGACTACAGCGTTTTCTCGTTTGGTATCCGGAAATATGACCATATCCTCCAGCCGTGCAAGAATCAGGATGGTTGAAAGTTGAGAAACTTAAAACACTGTACCTACTTACCAACACACATAAAGTTTTGATATCTTGTCAACCTGATTACTTACTGAAGATGCTTATAACATTCTCAATAAAGAATTGTTTGACCACATGGAACAGTTCACTTTTAGTCATTACCAAACACAAATCTTCACCCGCTGCCTCCCGTTTAATGTACCCAAACATCATAATCACCTGCCCTGTGAGTTTCGATCTTATCGAACTAAAAACTTCAGAAAAAGACTAAAGACTTACTTAACTGACTCTTTTATCCGTCCCCGATCTTGGAAATACAAAAAGTACTTAGAGGGCTGAAGCCACCAGTTCTGCAAGGGGTAGAAATTCCAATTACCAGGGTTATCTTATCCATGATAGCATATGGCTCGGTGGTATGGTGGCCAAAGACTCAGCAGGCTGGGGCGATCCGAAAGCTAAGTAGCATTCAAAGGCAAGCTTGCCTGGCTGTCACGGGTGCTATGAGAACCACCCCAACAGCCGCATTAGAAGTCTTGCTGAACCTAACGCTACTACTATATATTCAAGGGGAAGCCAGGTCAGTCATCAGTAGAC
>WOGP01004262.1:0-14207 GCA_015342065.1 Leptinotarsa undecemlineata | reverse complement strand
GTGAGTATCTATAGTTTTTACTGAGTATCATCTTTAAGATACATTTTTGTGATGTCTCTAGTGGTTTCAAGTAGGTGTCTGCGAAACCACCGTATGCTATATATGTCTGAATAAGTGTGTCATATGGAATTAACATATATTTCAAGTCAAATAGTACTTTGTAGACTTTGAACCTGTTGGCCATGCTCTCTAATTTTTTTGAAACAGTCCATCATAATTCCCAAATATTTAATGTGAGAAGCTGAAGGGATCATTGTGAGACCACTGTCGAATTCAAGTTGTTGAAAAATTATTGATGTAGCATGTGGAAGGAATAAAAAAGGTTTTTCGAAAATTCATGGCGAGTACTCGAGTGTGAAAGAAGTTTATCATATTTGTGAAGTCTCTTTCAGCTTTTGCTTTCAGAGATTGCCAGGATAAGTCTTCATAGAAGATCGCAGTATTGCTCAGTATTGTGTTGTTGTTTTGAATAGTTCATTGATGTATAGATTGAATGGAATAGGGCCTAAAACAGTACCTTGTGGTACCCCGTATTTTGAAGTTTGTTTTTCTGAGCTTATCGTGTCAACTATATTAACCACTTGCTTTCTTTCACTAAGGTAGCTCTTCATCAAGCTGTGAGTGGTGTTCCCCGAAAACCCATGGCTTCAAGTAGAAGGTGTTTCAGATGGCTGACCGTGTTGAAGGCTTTAGCCAGATCGACGAACATGTAAAGACATGGATTACTTTTATCCATGGAATTATAGATTTTTCCAAATAGGTCTGTCATTGCATCTTCAGTTGATTTGGACTCTTTAAGGCCGTATTGTTCATTATTTACATACTGTCATCAATGACATGGGTGGATTCGACCCATTTCGTGACGAAAAGTCGTAATTATGAATGAATTGAGTGTTTTTGCTATAATGTTATCCGTATTTGCTAATGGAGAGCTGATAAGGCGAGTGTCTTACGGTGAAACATCGGATGTCTAGCAATGAAGATGCTATATAGTCCTATGTAGGTGCCATTTTACTTCTTTCGTTGATTATATTGTGAAGGAATAGAGAAAAGTTTTTTTGTATAATTCAGTGTTCATAGAAATGTGTTTGTTCCGAAAGAATTTTTCTTTCGTGTAATTCAATGTTTATATGAAAATAGCTATTTCGGAAGGGGTTTTTCTTCCAGTTCTTGTCTGAAAGTTACATGATCTACACATATAAGAGTTTATTATAAAAATGATTGCTTCCTTCCTTTCTTTGGAAGATTCCGACATATTTTATATCAAGATGGAGAAGTAGAAGGCCAAAAACTTTCTTTTCCAAAAATTGTTCTCTCCTAAAAATATAATCTTTCAATTTATACTTCGTTATTATTTTGGAGAAGAGAAATTCATAATGATTTAAATTGACTGTGAAAAAACTTCTGGACTTTCGTTTCTTCAACCACCCGCCTAGAATGAACCTCATATCCCCCAAGTCCAGCCATCAGAATCATAAAACTGTTTTGCAAATGTTCTGCATGAATAATTGTACACAATAGTCCTAAGTGACTGCTAATTAAACTGGTATGATAATCCCAGATTAACCAAAGAAACGTCTAGAAGAGAACAATGCCATCATTTTTACCCACCTCTGTTCATAAATCACATTTGACATCCCTTTTATGGTGCCTTGTTGACTCTGCAACTCTGCAAAACCGAATGCGGAAGTGATAAACTCGAATTGCATAAATACGTGATTTCTGTCAAGACCGATTTCATAATTTTATCTGCGTTCAAACAAACGATGCAAACAAGGTCTAAAGTGTAGAATTGACGACAACGATTACGGATTTTGACGTTACGAGGAGAACTCCATGCAGTCCCTGAATCATGGGCGGTTGAAGATCTAATGGCTGAATAAAAATGACGTAAACTCGCAATTTTATCTGAAATATCGTCTAACAAAGAAGGCAGCGAGAAGGAAGGTAGAACGATTCGAAAAATAAAATGATTCTGTCTCAATTGAAAATGATCTTTTTATATATTTCCTGTGGTATTTTTATAAACTTAAGATAAATGAAACTGAAAAGAAACTGAAGTAGTAAATTAGTCGAATCAGTCAAATTTTTTGTATAACAATCAACTCATTACCTTCATTTGATAAAAGGCCAAATTTATATAAAAGCTCTAATTCAGTCGTAGGATCTAGTTTGAATAATTTTCTGATGATGCACTTTGAAACACAGTATTTTTTATTGATATTTTTGGGGTATCTTCAATTTTCACAATCTAAAAACATACGAAAATTTAAACATAGAACTTAATGCACGTGTAGAAAGGTAGAACCTGCTATGTACTATTTATCAGTAACTTGTTCCATTTTATAATTTTTGTTTTTTAATGTTTCAGAGGTTAGAATTTGCCTTCGTCTTCAAAATTATATAAATCTAAGGGTACTTGCAGTTTTTCTTCACTGATTCGCTTTATTTCTAAACTTTCTCGGCAGATATCACTGCAGTTTTAAGATGTGAAATATGTCTATGTTGATTCATTTGTAAACATTCGATAAACTTCTCTCCAGATATAAAGATATACATTGATTCTTCAAGTTCACATCTTTTAGAAGAGAGATTATCCTTGTTGTTGAAAGATTGTTCGCGTTCAACCCTTTCTATATAAGGGCAATAAAAGTCTTCCACTTTGCTACCAGTGATATCAAAAATCATGGAGAAACCCATATACCACCAAATCTTTGAATATTTGATAGGCTCTAATTTTGAGCGATCATCAGAAACAAAAATCAACAGGCGACCATCTATAGTATGTCACCCATATCTGGAATAAAGCAATCGAGAAAATGTAAAGATCTGAGGCACTTGATATTTCTTTGAACTTGTGTGGCATGAGGGTTAGCTGGTATGGCTTCTTGGATCATTTTTGTGTAGTTCTCTTCAGCTTCCTGAAAGAAAGTTCCCTGCAAGTGCTTGTCGATGGATCTCTCTTGAACGCATATTGCATATGCAGTCATCGAAGTAATAATATGTTGAGTTGAACGCTATCATTAATACTTTTGTATTCAATGCCAGCAATGAAAAGAGAGACATGATACTAGCAATGATATCCAAACTATTAAACCTATACGAAGTTTCACCTCAGGAACTGGTTTCTACGCATATATTAATGCGAAAAAGTAGACAAGAACAACAAGAACTAGAACAGAAAAGATCCTGCGGATATGACAAAATGACAGATGATCAAACACATGATATCTCAGGCTACTCTTCAGAAGAAATCCTAGAAGGCGAGATAAATCAAGGCCGCGCCCCATATCAACATACATATCTACATATACAGACAAATGACAAAATGACGAAAGGATCAAGGATCTAAATAACCAAGTTGTGTTTCGATCACCAAGTGATCATCAAACCAGTTTGATCTTCCTATTGAAGATGATCACTTGGTGATCGAAACACGTGTCGAGGTGTTGAAAATAACGATTTGGTGTTGGGAAAAAATTCCAGTAATTGTCATTACTACACCAAAGGTTCTAAACAGTTCATCATAAGTAATGTCAGGACTCACAATTCCGCTTTCTGCTTCGATAAGTTTGTTGGGGCTAAAATGGACACCAATATGTCTCAGCACAATCATGTCACTGGAATTGCGAAAGCTGCTTCTCAAAAGCTTGGAACACTGTGTCGAACCAGAAAACTGTACACAACTCAGCGACTTTTGATGTCTTATAAGAGTCAGAATTCTTTGGAATATTGCTCTCATGTATATAGCTCCGCCTCTAAGCCTACCTTGAAGCTGCTGAATTCCATCCAGAAAAGAGATATTCGCCTGACTGGAGACGTGAACATCACTTGATGCTCTGATGATCTGTATCTCTCTTCTATAGATACTTTCACGAAAAGTGTTCGAGTCACTTGACACAAAAGCAGTACATATCAGGAATACGCGACGGATTGTGGCTGCTTATCCTTTCGAAGTTCAACTAAGTACACCTCGAACTTCACTGAATAAAAACTTTCTAATTTGGAGCGAACTACGTTTTTGTGATCTATCCATCTATTCAGTTTCGACTTTCAGTGTCTAATATAAGTTTGGAAATCTAAGAAAGAAAAAATAAAATTAGAATGCATAGCTGAAATATCAATTATAATAAGTGATAAACCGTGAAATGAAGATTCAATAAAGAGAATGAAATAATCAAGCTGTAAGATGAAAATAATCACAGTAAAAAAATAAACGATATTAAAAAGCAAAAATTAAAAATTGAAAAATATTTCAAACCAGTATTCATCGGAAGACATTTTTTGGTGGAGAAATTAATACTTTCTACTGTTTTTTTGATTTTGTAGCTTCCGGTAATCTTTTTTTAATGGTCGACGTTTCGGAAAACAATCACAATAAAAGTATCGACTCAAATTGTGATAGCTCTAATTCTCTCTTATTAAAGCTATCACAATTTGAGGTGAAAGTTTTATGGTGATTGCTTTTCGAAACGTCAATTACTAAAAACAGAAGGAAAAAAATGAAACCAAGTTGCTTCACGACTTTACGATTGTTAGTATTTACAATCGTCTTCGGGGGATGACTGGACTATTCCACCGAGACATGACTATTCGTATGTCACTCGAGCGCTATTATATATCCCCTATTTCCTCTCTTCGCTTCACCAGTTTAGCGGGAGTTGATCGTTTTTCCTGCTTGAATACAGGTTTCCATATGTTGCTTATCTCTACACTAGCTTGGCTGAATGCGTCGTTGGATAACATGGATGCAGCATCTATGAACTTCCTCTGAAACCAGTGAACCTTCTTGTGGATGATCTCAGCTAGAAACCACTTGATTTCATGTTCATGAGTCCAAACTCAATCCTTCTTATCCTTTTCGACAATCCTCTGACGTAGGGAAGGACAAGCACTGGTTATGGCGGCTTCTCTTCCTTGCGAGGCTCTTGCTGTCTTCTAGCCCAAGTTTGTTTCACTAATACTTTGGAGTAACCATTCCATTGAATGTCATTTGTGATGATGCCTAGTTCCTTTTCTAGCCCTTCCTTTGTATTACAAAGCTCTAAAGAACGGTTTACTAGAGTAATGATGACTTTTTTTCAGTAGATTGATGGTGGTTAGATTACTGGTTCGGATACTGACCTGTGTGAGTGGGTTTTCGTTATACAGATGTTTCCCACTTAGTATCAGTCCTCTTCACCAATTCGTCTGAAAATTGCAATTCATAGTGGACTTTTTTCTTCATTGTAAAGGTTTATCAATGAAACATCTTCATTAAAATTTACTCTGCTATGAAGAAAATTTATTATACATTTTTTTCAACACTCACAAGAAGGTTTAATATGTACAGGGGGTATCTACTCGTATTAGTGTATATTTTCTTTCGATAAACATTTGTATCACATTAATCTGACAATTTTCTCAACTCCACATTATGGAACGGAAGTTCACCAACTTGTTCAATTTCTATTGTAAACAACATTGTTGATTACTGTTCGTTAATATCACTTGAAAACTTATTATTATTATGAAAATACTTAAAGAAAGTTGATAAAAATTGATGTCCTTAACAAAAACGTATTTTCGTTTAATACAGTATGTTTGTTCTAGTGTAGAAAAAGTGTTCTCAATAGATTAATTTTATGCCATAGGTTCTAATTCTTCCTATGACGTATATCGCTTCTATTACTTTCAAAATTGCCGCATTCAGAACATGTTTTGTATTCGCCATAATCATTTGTAGGGGATTTTCGAATTCACTCGACATCAAATATATCTATTTATTACTTTATACTTTCACAATTCAAACAAGCAACTGTCGTGAAATATGACAAGAATAGTTATATATTTCAACCACCGTCAATTTCACAAAAGGTTGAGATAAGCTACCTTCCCAATTATGTGGTCAACTCAGGGTACAAGTTCAGAAGAGCTAGTCTTTGTTGGGCGAGCAAGAGCATAGATAAGAATTCTGTGGAAAATCCCAGCAGTTTAAACAATTGCCAAATTGATTCATGAAGATGGGGTTTTGGATACCATTCACAAAAAAGAAGAATTTAAAAACATATTTGCAACCAGTTCCTGTGAAGACGTATCCTGCTGAAAAAAAATTGTCATGGACACAAAGAGGAGCGAATACATATTTTGATGAAATATATTGATCTATTGAAACCTAAAACTAAAAAAAAGGATGATGAAATAGATTAACTTATTTCCTCTCTTACCTAAACTTGAATGCGTTCAACTATAAAGTGTCTTGCTTTCAGTCTCCCACATCTGGGAGGGAATTCGCTTCAGCTATTAACTTTCACAGAAAGGTTTCTGTTAACATTTTTATTTTCATTTCTTCTTCATTTTTCCTGGGAGTGTTGTAAGTATATAAAATCCAGAATGGAAAATTAAATAATTTTTGGAAATTTCCTGACAATTCATAATCGAAATTTCTTCTCAACAAAAGCAAAAATGCCTCCATTGAACGAACTCCACAGAACATAACAAAACATTTGTTACATTAATTGACTGAATTCAAGGTATGTTGAAGCGAATTTTCATTTTTACCAACAAGGTTTATTCATTAATAATTTTTTTGTCCCCTCAGCTATAATACACTTGTGACAGCATTTTTCCAATCCACAAAGAATTTCTGATATGCACTCGTTGGTATGTCCTTGAGCTCTCTTGGCTCTCTCAATAGACCCATGAAACGACAGAATGCTGTCGTTTCATGGGTCTCTTTAATCTTGGGAACAGGAAAGAGTTGCAGGAGGGCAAATCTGGTGAATACGGTGGCTGAGGCAACATTATGGTATTATATTTTAACAAGAAATTAGGAACAAGCAATGATGAGTGTGCAAGTGCATTGTCGTCGTCATGCAATTATTTTTCCACGATACCGAACGTTTTCTTCGTATTGTTTCTCCCAAGCGGTGCTTAACTTCAAGTCAATACACCTTATTGACCGTACGATCATGCGGCAAGAACTGCTGATGCACTACGCCACGGTAATCAAAGAGAACAGTGAGCAAAACCTTGATCATTAATCATGACGTGCTTATTTTGGTCTTGGCTCGACTAGGCTTTTCCATTTAGACGATTAGACTCTGGTTTCGATGGCATAACCATATACCCATGATTGGTCACCAATATGACCCTTGTGAGCAAATCTGCATCGTAGATGACGTCATTCAACAATTCCTGAGCAATGCTGGTGTACCGATATTTTCAGCAACTTCTCTAATAGTAAACTGACCGACACTTCTTAACAATTTTCTGCACTTTCTCATCATTTTCATCGGTTGTTGATGTGCTGGCCTATTCAGAACAAGCGTCGTCATTCAGATCTTCTTGACCTGTGCGGTGTACCACTTGTAAACATTTTTCTGTTTCAGAGTACAATCACCGTATACCACTGTCAACATTTCAAGTATTTTCGAGCACTTGACGAGTGTACCAACGTAAAAAAATTGAAATCGCTGATCGAATGTGAGTACCATATGTGAAAAAACTTACGTATGGACTTAAAATTGCGATTCGACAAACACAAACTGTAAACGGCTTGCGCAGCTCTGAAATTGTTATATCCTCATCGAAATGGAATGAATTTGAAAACAAAAATAAAATGTTAAGTCAGTCGATGGTTATATCACATTTCAACCATGGTGACATAGTTTATGGTCCTTTTCTTCGATCTAATGCCGTTCGAATCCAAAAGGTACAAAATTCATGTCTACGTCTAATTCTCAGTCTCAAAAAAAAGAGACAGAATTTCACATAAACATAAGGAATTGTGCTGGTTAAGTATGTCTAATCGTCGTTCACTACATTTGCGTTGTCTCTTTTTTTACAAATCTTTTAAATATGGAATGGATATAATTTTATTATGAAATAAAGTCTTACTGACGTTTTCGTTCTTTTTATTTGACAACTCTGATCAAAATCTTCTACGAACAAACTGGATTCATCTAAAAATATTATCAGACATCAAACAAACTAAATAGAAAATCTATATACAGAGGGAATGATAAAAACATACATTCTAAATCTAACAAAATCCTCAAAACTAATACATTTGAATATCGGTGTAGGAGAGTCACATACAGGACAGATGTTCATAATCTTAATTCGAGGAGAAAGAATTTCATTGATAATCCAATGCATAAAAAAGAGAAACCTATTCAAATCATCCATTTCTTATTAGATTGCTATAACTGCCTCTTTACTGGATATTCCAAATTGTCTTTGAACTCGTTCAGAAAAAAACAAAAAAAAATTCTTGCCACCAATGATATAACCTTGTGAATAAAATAGTGTATATTTGTTATCCAGTGATATATAATAAGTATTAATTATTTATATGGGTTATGGGTGCGTACCTTATTATAAGTAAGTAGATTTTTGATAAATGATTTATTATTTACAATTTTTTTTATTATATTATTATTATATTTTGAACATACCTAATATAACAAAAGGTAAAACTCAAACATCTGGTGTTACCTTTCCAAATAAGCACTTTTCACAACCATCATAACTGTGATAATCTTTCATAGTTAGTCTTTCTCATCTCCTCAAGTGGCCGACTTGGTTGAGAAAACGCGCGTATTTAATTTCTGTTGATTGGGATAAGTACTTGTTTTTGATACCTGAATACATACTATCAAACACAGTCTGCTGCTGTCTATGCATTCCATTAAAATTTATCTCAAAATGTTATGAAAATACTATCGACGAAAATATTGTGTTACACGGAACAGTTTTCGAAACCAATCATGACAGCAGACGACAAAAATTGACGATTCAGAAAGTATCAGTGGTCATGTATCATTCCCTTAACTCTGAAATTGTTCATTTGATATAATTTCAAAGGCTAATAGATTATGTTTTCCCCTCGGCGGTTCGTGACGAGACGCCTATGCAGTCGTGCACCATCATCTGTTTTCTGTGTTTCAATTGCATGTTAACTTATCTGGAAGCCCTCCGTAATTATCTGCCTCCTTGAAGTTCAGAGCATGGCGCTTAGAAAAGTGAAAAATGCTATTCTATAGAAATACAGATACGGTTTCAATGTCATTGTTATTTCGTTGGACTAGAAAAACAACCCTTTAACCTGTTTTGATAACTTCGGGAATGTGTGATAACTTCTAGAATGTGAGTGAATTCTGATTACTATAAGTGATAACTGAAAACATGATGGTCTTGAAGTTATATGTTTTCAAAAAATGTATTTCCAAGTTCATATTCACTTATTGAAATATATCATTCATATGGCAATACACTGCTTGAGAAAACAGGATGAAAATGATACTATTATATTCAAAATATAATAAATAGCCCATTATTGCAATGTTTGTTAAATGAAATCAGTACAAAATACGTTTTAAAATAGTCAAGGTATAAAGTTTATACTACAAAATTAAAATTACAAAAGGATTGTTTGCACAATGTATCGTTACCAAAACATTTTCGAGGAAATCAACAAAATAAAGAAGAAGTCTGGATTTCGTTCAGTATCAAAAACTCGACTGAAAACTAGACTTCTTCTTATTCAAAGTAATGGTTGAATATTATCTAAAAGACCTTTTTTATGGACGACTCAATGTTTTTTGCTGCCTTTGGGTGTATAACCTTTAAAAATCTTTAAAATAAACTGAGCTAAATCAATACAGTATCTGCTGAAGTGAAGTGCAAACTAGCAGGTTTACCTCAAAAATAATGTAAACCGTTGAAGAGTCCAATTGATCGATAACTTGTCGTTTGGACTAATAATTGAATAATCAATTGAAAAAATGGAATTTCTATACCGAACTTTCTTCAGATGATTGAAGTTTCGGAAAATAATTGTTTTTCTTTTTCACTTGTAAACAACACTCCAATTATAAACAGCTATATTTTCTTCGACACACGCCGGAAGAATTGAATGTCCAGATGTCACATTCGATAGTTTGACAATGGTTTGTAAAGAATAAAAACGCTTATCCTGAGTTCCTAAAACTAATCAAATGTAGCGATGAATCTAATTTACTCCAGTGATCATTACCGGAATGATCAGAACCTTATGCGAATTATTCCTTGTGATCCACAGGTATAACCTCAGCAAAATCGTATGGCGCGGTTTTATTAGGTCAAAAGTCATTGGACCAGTTTTTAGAATGGTATTTCATCATATGATTGTCTCTTAGAACCATACCGGAAGAGTTTTTGGTAATATCAACTGAGCGGATCTAATCTCAACTCAGCTGATCGCCAAAGAGTATTTTCAACAATAGAGTGCAGCTCCACACGATACTCGGAAAGTTTATTATTTTTTCATTGAGTTTTTTACTGGTCGTTTCATCGCTACCTAAGGAGCATTTCTTTGGCCTGCCCGTTCTCCGGATATTGCACCTATGTATTTTCATGTCTGGGGATTTTTAAAGAACGAGGTCTGCAATAGTCCCTACGCTATATAGTAACGATGATTACCAAATAGGGATAAGCAATTCCATACGTAGCATTGTTGGTCGTGCCATATTAAAGGCAACAAAAAATATTTTTCACAATAATTCAAACAATCAACATAACCTTTCCGTGGGTTGGGCTACCTATCTATCGGGTGCGTCCCCAGGTGGTGGATAGGGGAAAGACCAAGGCACTGGAGGTCCTATCCGGGAAGCCAATGTGGCCTTACGGACGAGGTCGGTGGACTCCTGGTCAGTGGCAGAAATAAGTAGAGTGAGGGGCTAAAACTCCTCAAAATCTTTTCCAAGGCATACCACCGTGGACCAGCCTACCCAAGATAAGGTGTAAGGAATCGTGCTGCTGAATAGCCGCAGGGTGATATGCGGTTACGAATGATTCCTTTGGAGAACTGGGCGAAACCTCATTGTAATCAGCCTACCTCTGGTAATGCGGAGCACTGCCAGAGGTGACCAACTTTCCCCTTGCTACTCGTGGAAACACACATGAATGAACAAACATAACAACAGAAACAACAAAAAGAAAAACCAATCCTGGGGCTGGACAGAAGTACTTATCTCAATCTAAGGCGGTGGCTGGGGATGAACAGAAATGTCCACCCCAATGTACCGCTCGAAATGAGGCTGTACACATAGCAGACCACCTCGTGATGTAATACAAAGTGCAAAGCGTAAGCGCATTTGCAGCTCCGAGGCCAAAAGGAGAAAGAGAGCAAACGAGGCAGGAGGTGCAGCAATTATAAGTGCAATCTCCTCCTAGCCCACTCCACCTTCATCAGCGAGGGTAGTTCCTGCTACGGGCACCAAGAGCTCCGCCATGAATAAAGGCAGGAAAGCTCTCTCACTCGTGCATCTCTATGGAAGGAACCCCAAGAAGTTTGAAGAAGCCATGCAACGACCTAATGTCACTCACCTTCCAAAACCTTCGCAGAGGCCACCATGAGACACCTCAGGGTTGTCTGTTCGTCGAGTCATGGCCTACACCTGCCAATATGAAGAAAATGTCTCCTAGTAACATGTCCACCTTTCTGGTGGTGACACGATAGACGATGATGACCTAGGAGGACAACTCCTCGGGAGGATGTACACTGGGTCACATTTGGCCTAAGTGCTGTGGGTCCCTACTTTACAGATACAGACAGATTCATAATAACCTTTTCAAGTTCAGAGAAGAGTTAGCAATCGCTAGAAATATCGATAAAAAAGTACATTTTTTGGAAATACATCGAGAACAATTGTTATTCACTTGGCAGCATGTTTATTAGTGGAGAAAACACAACTAGTTCTCTAATTTAACCGTACTCAAAAAGTTAGCAATAGTTCCGATCACACTGTATAAATAACCTATGATATGACATAATGTGTATTTGACTTCACACGCCACCTTAATTCCCTTTCGTTTTCTTTAATAACTGTTCAGCGACAACTATTTTCCAACTATTTCAAATTACTCAAAATATCATTAAAACATCCTGAATTTAATCTGAAAATGTTTTGATCATAATTTCACCTTGCTTCTCCATTCACAAACTCCCATAACACTAAAGAACATGAGAAGGGTAATGATAACCTGATCTCTAACGCTAAAGTTCAATAGATATCGAGAGTACCATTCCACGACAATCAATTAAACAACGATAAACATCTTCATTGGGATTTATTAGAATGTTCGGTAAACGGCCAGCACACCTTTTGTCATCAAATTTAGTGCCATCTCTCAGTCGTTCTGTGGGCGGGCATTGTGTTGTTCAACAAGGACAATCGCTTTTCTTGGTCCATGTAAGAAGCCGAAAAGGAGGCTGTTGATTTCTGAGATAAAGGGCCTTTGGAAAGTTGAAGTTATGTAATGTGATCAAATAAATGTCCACGGGTACAAGGGGAATGAATTAACTGATCTCTAAGAGCTTTGTGCTTTGATAAAACTTCTTAATGTGCATTTGGTCACATTTTCGTCGCTACTCTTATGTGAAATATTGATACTAAGCTAGTATTGATGATACATAGTATTTCTGCTTTCATATTGGATAATCAAATTCAACTCTGAATGATGTTGGGGATTGTCACTGTATATCAAAATAAAATAACTACATATATTGAAACCTAGCCAAACATTTTTGATTCACGGCATAGACATCCATCAGCAACTAATGGTAAACATGGTTATTATCTTCTGGTTGATTTCTTTCTTTGAGGACAAAACACAACCACAACAGAAAAATCCTCAAGGGGTTCTTAAGGCGGTCGTGTATTTCTGATAGGTACCGCTCTTGGTGGAATCAAATGTGCCAAGTCATTTGAATACTGTCCGTGGAAGTATCTATAGAATACAGATAAATCCCCAACCTTTCTTCGATGTTTCAGACTATCAGGCAAATGGCTCTTTTCTGGACGGAATCCAGTAGCTTCAGAGTATGTTTGGGGACGAAGCTCCATACATGAGAACAATACTCCGAAGAAGGTCTGATCTGAGCTTTATAAAGCATCAAAAGTTACTGAGGTGTGTATAGTTTGCTGGTTTGGAACAGTGTTCACAACAACGGCGACATGACTGTGCCAGGACATATTTTTATCCATTTTAACTCTCAACAAACTTGTCGAAGCAGAAAGCAAAATTTTCTGACATTACTGTATCCGGTTCGGGGACATTTATCTTATTGGAGAAAATCAATGGTGGGTTTTTGGCTTTGATTTGAACTTTGCTATTTTCACCCCAATTCGAAATTACTTCTAGATCCTCATTAAGATATTCAACCTCTTGCTGCCGGTGAAAGTGTGCTTCTGCAACCGATGTACAAGGATCCAAGTGTAACAACGAGATAAGTGTGCTGTCGTCAGCGAAGCACTACATTGGTATCTTAGTTTTTTCCAATAATTCGTTGATATACAATTAAAAAAGTGCTGGAGTCAATATGGATCCTTGGGGAACACCAGCGTTGATGATGAAAGTATTCGGGATATATCCATTGACGGCCACTTGCAGGGAACGTTTTTTCTGGAAGATGGAGGGTCATATACAAAAATGATTGGACAAGCCATAGCATCGAAGATTGACCAGCCAATCCTCATGCCACAAACGGTCAATAGCCTTAGAAATATCAAGCGCAACAGCTCTTGACACTCTATGTTCCTCGATTGCGTTATTCCAAATATGGGTGGCATACGATAGAAGGTCGCCTATTGACTAGACGTTATTGAAAAGTAATTTTCGGCATTGTGGATTCTAGTGTGGAAATAGTAGGTGGTGCGTTTCCCAGAAAATCGACTGTGGAGTGGGACGCAAATTGTTCAGCTAATAGATTTGCTTTTTATATGGCTGTTGTTTCAATTGAACCATCCGCTTGTGTTAGTGGTGGAATTGTGGATTTTGTGAAGAGCCATATCATATCATTGATTGAGATAAATCAAAAACCAAGTGACTATTAGTTTCATTATTCACAATATAGGAGGTTCAGAAATAAGGACCTGACCCATTGAAAAAATGCTAATGGCTTTCGCGGTCGAGGTTTTCAGTGTCACTATTTTTCGGGTTTGGAGACCGTAAGTTTTTTAATTTCTTATTTTTTATTTATTAGCAATCGAAAGAGCATCATATGCAATTTCAGATAGAATATAGAAAAAGAAAGACAATTAATTGAATAAAATGTCCTAGATATAGGTAATAAACATCGAGAGAACCCATTAAAATCCTAAGGTTGTGCATGGGAATTCTTTACTTATTGTGTTACCAAATAATCTTCGAACAGTATTTCAGTGTGAGTATTTACAATATTT
>WOGP01004261.1:0-14208 GCA_015342065.1 Leptinotarsa undecemlineata | reverse complement strand
AAAAACCAAACGTGACGTAGCTAAGAGCGCGCGAATGTACGATGATCCCCCGCCACTCTAGAAGCAGCAAGAATAATGCTACCGATTTCGACGGAACTTCTATGGCATTCGATTACGATATTTAAAGGCCAGCCACGAGGATATCGAGACAGTCAAGTGGACGTTACAGTGCGGTAAGGCGATAGACATTCAAATAATAGTTGAAGTTTTGGTTGAAATGTTTGTTGTATTCAAAGTGAAATAAAGTTGAGTTTCATTATTCACTGTAGTTTAATTAACTCACGGGCAAAAACGTAACAATATTATTTACCGAAAACATTAAATGAACTTAAGAATGTGTAAAAGTCATTTATTAGAATTTCTAAATTAATTATAAAGAAATGAATAATTTTGATATGATTCTACTGTCAAGAATCTAAAAGCCACTGAATACTGCAAACGAAATGAATAAGAGGTATTGTACTATGCTAACAAATAATACTGACCACAACTCACTGGAACAAAAAAGATAACAAACTAACATCTTCATATTAGAAGCGAAAAATCGTTCGGGAATCGTCAGATACTGAAAAAAAATCAATGGCATCCCAGACGTTCTGTAATACAGTCCCTGTTTTATCATCTCTGATACAGTTTATCCTTTACGGTATCCACGGGATATCAAATGTTGAAATGAAATGATCCCCGGCATGATCTGACAAGATCTGTGTTATATCTTGTTGACATGTATGGGATGCCCTTAGGCTTGCAAAATTTGTTCACTAATATATTCCCAATCCGTTTCAACCTAGTGACATTCGCAATACATTCTGGGGAGGCCCTAGGAAGCCAGAAAATGGTAGAATTTCCGTTTCCCACTAATTCAATTGGGATACCCACCGACATGCTTTGGATGATTTAACGTTGTCTCTTGTTGGTCCCAAAATGGTGATCATGCTATTTGGATCTTGACTTACAGAGGTTTCTCGGTATAATCTTTTTGGAATTTTACAAATGAAATGACATGAGATTGTAGCCCGTATACTCCATGAAATTTTGAATAAATTGTTTTGAAACCATACTTTGTATTCCAATTGGGAATACAACATAAAATCATATAAACCTATATTTCAGACAGCTACTGTCAAGTGGATATTTATAGCTCTTCAAGGCACAAAACTAACAGCATACTACTCTAAAAGCTGAATTTGAGTTACAGAGGGGTCCTTCACATCATTAAACAGTTGTATCTCATAATTTCACAATACCTTAATTACAAAAATTCAATAACTGTGTCGTTCTCCAAAGTTGATAACAAAAATTTCATTGAATACACCTTGCAGAGACTTGCGAAACCGTAATCTCTTTGCAGCCCCATTTAGAAAAACTAATTCAGGTAAAAATTTTCCTTTATGTAGAATTGTAAGATCCTTCAATACTTATTACAATGATATTGAAAAACTAAGATTACCTTTCTTCAGACAATGTAAAATCTATTTTTATTCATAATTATTATAAAATTATTTAACTGCCCCCTAGGGATAATAGCTACCTCTATGAAAATATTTTGGACTTGGATAGGTACCTACTCCAAAAAATATAATTTCATTTCATACAAACAAATCAATCCTATAAAGCTGAATGTAGAATTGAAAAGTTTTAAATCGGTATCATACGCTACCCTTTTTCATAAACATTTTTCACAGGGGTAGTTATTACGCCTAAGGGATTGAAGTGAGAAATTTAATGAGAAAGTGTATTTATTTATACAAAAATTGACCTGTTTCATGATTTTTCATTTTACGTAGAGAACGAATTTATCTGTTACTTTCGGACCTCATTCGTACATTATGTGAGACTGAATTTATATATAATATATTCGAATGAAAATGTGTTAGTGGGTATTCTTTTAAATATATATTTCCATAGTTTGTGCAATATAATTCTCTACATAATTTTTCTTATAAAAACCAGACGAAGCTTGTTACTCCCAGACCAGATTTCTAGTAGTCTGGCTCTGTCTCCCGAAGACTAACATCTACACGTTCTAAGGTAATTTGAAATCTTTTTATGTCTTTCGTATTTTTCAATAAATTTTCTTGATTATTTTATTTTACTTTATTTTAATTTCAGTTTATTGTTTGTATACAAATGACATTTCAGTTATTGCTCAACCCATTTCAGGCCACAATAATTTTTTTTCTTCACAAACTAGCATTCTCACATTTTCTGCTATTCATTTTAGATATTACTTAACCAAATACTTTAGTCCGATTATTTTCAGTATTTTCAATAATCTCAACGTTCGATTCAATTTTATTTCACTCGATCTTCTATATATTTTGAACCCGTTAACACAATTTTCGACAATGGAAGTCCGAACATTCGAAAATATCTGGTTGAAAATGGATTCAACGTCCTACGAGTCCAGAGCCGGTGTACACATCCACAATAGATGTCTTCTAAGTGAAATCTTGTTTTCATGTTCAATACTCCTTTCACCAATACTAAAAACTTTCCTTGTTCATTGTTCATAAGATATCTGGGAATGTTAAATTTTCCACCAACATGTGAGAAAGATACCCCATTAATGAATGAAATAAGTGACGCCACTGTAACTCATGTAAAAAATCTAGCATTTACCTCCACCAGTGTTAATAGAGTGCGAGAAAGCCATAACTTGAGGGGTACGAAAAAGGTAAATGGTTTGTGCTACCACCTATATCACAGATAAAGTGTTCGTTTCTACAGAAGGTGTAGTATTACTAGTAGGTATAGCTTGTGGAGAAAGGGGATACACTGACCACAAATCCGTAATGTTTGAGTATGTCCATCTTGCACATCGGACATGTTCGATGTTCAAGCAACCAGGGATCTATACAGTTTTTGTGGAACTCGTGTCTGAAAAAAAACCAGAAATTATTATTTCATACAGAAGTAATTTGAATATAATATGACAAAATATTGATGGACTTTGAAATAATTTTATGTATGGTGAGTACTAAGGAAACAGAGGTATATAATAACTGATAATAATAATAATTCCGTAGGAGTATGCATCCCAAATCATCCGTTCCACGGTTGTACTTCTCCGGACAACAGGGAGGTCGTGGACTTTTGAGTTTGCTGCGCCACTGCTCTGCTGCACATCGTGGACGACATTATTAGGGCTACAGATGAGGGTCTTTGTTCTGTACTTGTGCTTCTTGATTTTAGTCGAGCTTCTGACACTCTAAACTATGATCTTCTTATCGCTAATTTAAACTATACGGGATTATCGGATAGTGCTATCAGACTTCTTGAATGTTACATCAAAAACAGGGAACAAAAAGTGTGCCAGGGTGGAATGTATTCAAACTATCTAAAACTTGAGTCAGGTGTGCCACAGGGTTCAATTTTGGGTCCACTTGTGTAAACTGAGTTGAACTTCGCCTTTTGTTATGTCAGCAACTAGCTCTGTAATTTATTTAAATATTTTTACGGAACTACAGCTGGGAAACAATAAAGACGATTATTATTATAATGTTACTGTATGTAGCCTGTGAAGTCGTCAGGGGTTCGGATCCTCTTCTCTGCATGGTCAGCGACCATGAGAGAGCAGGAACTGGAGCATTTTTCTTCAGAGCACTGAACGAAGTGATCGCAACTCTGCCACCGAGTTGGAACCCGTCTAGCAAAAGGCCCATATAAAAGTCGCAGAGATCACTCCTGCGGCAACACAAGGATAATCCAATGCATGGGGTCTTCTTCAACGAAAATGAAGAACTTGTCTTATCGAAGCGCCTGACCTTTGCTTTTCTTAGGTCGAGTGGGATGAAGCCGAAAACTGAGGGGTTCATCATGGCCTGCCAACATAGTGTCTTAAACATCTTAGTCTACCGCATTCGCGTAATGAGTACTGAGGTTCCTCAGGCAGGGCCGCGAGGCGCCTGAGACCCTAATGCCCTTGCTGTCAGCATGTTCAGCATATGCGGTCTCAGCCAATATCCATCGACATAACGCGGCCCTAGGGTTGTTTTAATTCCATTTACGGTAATTTCGCGGTATAGACGAAACACCGGTGTTGTCGTATGCCCAGGGGGATATTGAATCCCTTGTGGAAAATGAGGAGTGCCGAATTCAGTGGAAGTACTCGTTTCCCACTCTCAGGCTCATACAAGCTAATAGGTCTTCTCGACTATCAGAGCAAGACGAAATTTGTCTCCAAAACAAATCCTGGCGAGTCGAATATCATCCGAAAAGAGGATAAAATATCGATAATTTCTCTTCGATCTCCAGACCCCTCTGTCAAGATGGTTGTTCTGATCATTGGAGTCCTTGATGGAATGATGTCCTCTCTACTCTCGAATCTCAATATCATGCCGGCTTGCCGCACTAAGGCAGACATCTTAGCTGGACAAATGCAGAAGGCTATCATTCTTGGCTCTCTGTGCTTGCTTGGGGCACATAATTCACGGACCCAATGATCACTTACCCCACGGTGTAGGGAGTGGTCATTGGTTGATAATGCTGGCGCGCCATCCTGAATGTATCGGGGCCTTCGGGAGATAGTGTCAGACCAGCGCAACCTTAGGTAAATGAATAATAATGTTTATTCATACTTCAAATACAAATACACCAAGTTACGTTCACATGAATGTTATTTCGGTATGAATAAACAATTCAAATCCATGAATTAAAATTATTTGTTGTGAACTAACAAATTAAAATGTTATCTTCATCAAGATATCATCAAAATCAATATATGTGCAATTTACTTATGGAAGAGACACTTTTTAATTTTTTTGTATTTGAAGTCGAAAGTGTATTTAAGTCGATTTTTTGTATTTGAAGTATTTAAAGTGAATCAAAAAAGTAGGGAAATAAATATTGTTAATTTTTTTTTGTAAGTTTGATTTGTTCACTGTGTCTTTCAGTGATATATCGATTTCTGTTGGGATATATCTGTCTACCATATTTAATACTTTCTCTATCATTAAATATCTAAATACAATTTGGCAATAAATAATAGTCTCATAGTGGGTTTTCTACCTTCTTTTAATTATTTTTTATTCAGATATAAAAAGGGTTGAACTTCGTGATATTAAAAATTTTAAAAGTAAAGAAAAATTAATTATTGTTGTTATAATTATTTGAGGAACATATTATTCTCTGATTTTTCATTTCTTGGTGATTCCGTTCTTCTACTCCTTTCTTGTTCCTCCTGTTCTTATTTTATTTCAATTTTTATTATTCTTCTTCTGTTTTTCGTATCCTTTCTTGTTCCTTTATTCTCCTTTGCTCTTTTTCTTTCCTCCTCAATTTTGTTACTCGCTTTCTATGATAATTGATACATTGAAGTCTGTCGATCCATCTCATTTTCTAGAAGTTTTGAAAACGTGGACAATATACTAACCAATAAAAAAACGGATAGTTCCGAACTATTACTTATTTTGGCGAAAGAAAAACCTTTGTAGATTTGGAAAAATACGCAGAACTTCCGCAGGATTTGTAATAAAAACAATGTGTTCAGTAATTACCTAACCTCTATTTACCCTTACTATTGCTACTACTTACATGAACTAAACATGTATTAAATCCTTTCCCAATTTCGCATAGCCATTGAAAACTTTCCTCTCTTCTATATCGAACTTTGACATTATTTTGTTCCTTGACTCAAATGTACGAATATAATTGTTTGCTTTGCAACAATTGAACTCGTAGGCTGCTTGTAACAAACTTCGTAATGAATTGTCGGATACAAAGCAGCTACGAATGCAAAAACAATCCCCAATGTTTGACTATTATTCGTTTATTGTTCAACGTTAGAAGTATTCTGGAATGATTTCTCGGTTTAATACAATCTTCAGGAAACAATGCAATAATTTTTTCAACCAGAACAGGACGGGGCAATAAACCAATAATTTTTGTAAGTCGTCCTAAGTATACGATGTTTTTATTCGGCCGTTATAATGGTTTTGTTGCGTAATGTAATATGTAGGCTATTGAAATTATCTAAAAGACTCTTGTGTCGTTCAAAGGACCTTGGATTCTACCTATTTATTTATTCACATAACTAAATAATCAGTATAATATATCAGTTGTAGTGTCAGTGAAATAAAAACATTCAATTTGCTCAGAGGAAAAAAAACAAAAACAATAAAGATAACTATGAACCACTGGCTTCAAAAATTAATATAAAATGAAAAGCTTCTAAAAAATATGGTGACACTACCGTGTTAGGAATCACACGTTAAAAGGTAAGACCTTGTTAATCCTTAGTTCGCATAAGTTTCGACTTTGGAGAGTTTTCGTTCGTAGGCGGACGACAGAAAAACAGCTTTTAAGCAAATTTTCAATCTCACACCAAAATATCATATAACCTTGAATGTTTTGAGATTTGAATTATAGTGATTCTCAATATATTAACGATGATTGCAGACTATCAAATCGTCGAAGTAACTCAGCGGGATCGGGAATCATTCTGAAAATATGAACTGCTGTTTTAGATTTTTTTTTTGGCGAAAAATATTGACGGTGTGATTTATGTAGATTTAATCATTATTGATTAATACATTTTCATATATTTTAATAAGTACGTAGACGAATGTGATCATATGATGTACCAAATGAGCCAATAAAAACGCACTGCAAAGCAACACTGTAAATTATAAACTGGAAATTCAACACATGCCATGTATTTATCCCAAAATGCAATTTACCTAATATCAAAATGAATATATTCGCATATATTGAAGAAGACATTGTATTTTAAGATGATGTTTTGTACGCGTTATTTCCAAAATGTGTTATACGACGAAGAAATACAACTGAGTGGCCTGCTCAATCACCCGACTTGCGTTCTTTAGATTTGTTATGCCATATTGAGAAGAAAGTGTATTGCACTTGACCTGATTACTTGGAAGAACGACAAGTACGTCTCAATAATGTAAATTTACTTCGCAAGTGCTCTAAAATCTTCAACAACGGTTTTTGGGAAAATATCTTCTCTTAATATTGTATTTACTTACCGACAAGGTAATATCCTAAGTGTCTCTGATAATTTATAAGGCTCAATGCAAATCGCACAGCATTCACAGTCACCTTGCATTTCCTAAAAAAAAAAAATTCAGCTCCATTGCCGTTTTTGAATAATATTTTGAATAATCATGAGCCCAATCAATGGGCTCATTACGATTCTACCCATCCGTACCAACATAAAATAGCATCTTATAATAGCATGATTCATAAATTAGTCAATGTTCCTCTTTCGATAGATAATTTTAATGAAGAACTCAATATCATTAAGCAAATTGCAGAAAAAATTTAAAGCTGACTTAATAGACAAAATACTCTCCAAAAATTCTAGGGATCGGGGGTTTTTTCTACTGTTAAGTTGGATAATCAAAATTATAACATTTTTTAAGGACAAAACATAAGCACTGCAGAAAAATCGTTAATTGAAAAGAGTTTTCATACAGTGAAATTTAAGGTGTACTGAGTTGAATCTCAAATGGGCAGCCACAAACAACAGAAAAAGTGGCTTCGTTTTTGAATAAAAAAGATATCAAAGTTGCATATAGAACAAATAATACGTTCGGAAAGTTAGTTAAAAATTATAAAGACAAAACACCCAAATTCGAGAAATCAGGAGTTGTGGAACTTGTCCAAGGTATATATTGGTCAAACTGGCAGAACATTTAGGAATCGCATCCAGGAACATTATATGAGCTTTGTAATCATATGAGCTTTGTAAAGTTCAACATATTCAAATCATCTTTTAGAAAAAAATTATATTTTTAACGGAGATTTCGAAATTTTACACATAGAAAATAAAGGTTTAAAGTTAAATTATTTGGAAGCAAGAACATTTTACTGAGTGATCAATTGGTATCTCTCACTTATGATTATTTGGGGTATATGAAAATTAGAGTAAAAGAACTGTCAGTATATCAACGATGATTTTCCTGGTGCCAAGTCGGAGTAATCTTTAACAAGCCGAGCCTTGGCTACATTTTTTTATTCACCAAAAAGCAATGCTTTATTGAACAAGAAATTCTTTTTCATCCATCTTCTTCAAACTGACAGAAATTGCTTCACACAAATAATTCTATCCCACAAACTAATAGTCCGACAGCTGTGAAATTTAAACACGTGTCCTTTGAAGTTTAGGGTTAACTAAAAATCATATGGATTTGATGTTAGTAGCGCCATGTGCGTTTTAGCCTACGATCTTTTGGTTCCACCTCATAATAGAATAATCCCGAAATGAATATTTTTGTTGAGGTTCTATCAAAAGTAAAAGTTGAAAAAAAACCTTTGGTATATTCGGAATGAAAATTGGTATGGTTACCACTTGGTATGGTTTTATTCTATATATGTTCAATGACTTTGAAAATATCAATGTTAATTATTTTCTAAGATGTGGGATAAACGTGAAAATTTAAATATGTAGTAAGAAATTTTCGCGAGGAAGGAATCTAAGAAAAGTCAAATTAATTTTTAATACATATAGTGTGGAGGAAGTTGAAAAAACTTTAACAAACTATCACAATTTGTAATTTACTTTGGGAAATAATAAATGCATTCAATCAACTATGGACATATTTCATTAAACATAGAAAAATTCCGTTCATAAAATATGGCGAAGGAGCTGGTTCTAGCTACTGTTAAAAGTTAAAAGCAGGATTTTCTTTGTTACAAATTCCAATGGAATGCACCTAGTTCAGACAGTATTCTTTGATCGAACCGAACAATCTTTTTTCGATTAAAAAATTCATGTTACAAGGATTTAGACCCATGTGATGTGATTCTAAAGTGCAAATAGATTATTACGAGGAGTCATTCATATCTTATTCATCTAAAGCAAATTCCATGGCAATATTCAACTTGACTTCAAATCTTACTTATCACTTATACTCTAAAGAATAAAAAAATCATCCAATATATAAAAAGCATTGTCGAGTAAATATGTTCTCAAACGAGTTGTAAAAATAGAAATATTGGCGGAATTGACTATTTCTTTAGGCAGTTTATCAAAAATCCTCAGACTCAAATATTCAGATTTCGAAGATACAATATGTATATTTACAAGTAGGGAATGTGGAAATCAGCGCAAATCCTCGTGTTATAACTATAGACTTATTGGTTTCTAGTAAACTTATTTTTATTTGTGTATACGTATACACAAATTTCTAAAATTAAAATACTGGTCATTTTTAAAATTTTTTATTCTTTCAAAATCGGTCTACAGAATGCTTTGCTTGGGGTATCGCAATAATTTTTAAAATGCATTTAAAATACGTCTGGTTTGTAGTGAAAACACCCCAGAAACATGCCATATCGTAATCGGGAGGCTACTTGTGCATGATATAATACGAATAATTGTTCACGTAACAAAATGTTTTTAAGATTTCGGAACATAAAACGTAATGAGTTCAATTTTAAGATTGAGTTGGTACAATGTTGAAATAACTCACCTTATCTTCAGACTTCAAGTTTTTTGTTGGTATTTTTGATAACGCCTTTTTCGCTGCATTTCCCAGCCTCTTCTGAAATCAAACGAAAATCAGTTTTAATAATATGCTTCACATTATGGAAATCAATAAATCTTCTAATGTAGAACTGTGTGATTTCCAAGTGTAATTTCCAAAGAAAATTTCCCTCCTTTCAGAAATCAATCTCGTTGAATATTTCATTGAAAAGCATTTCAATTCTTTTCAGCAAATTTGAAGTCTGTATGGAATAGAAAGTTTTGATTCATGCAATATTTCTTTCTGAAATATGGACATGAAACGAAACTTTGCAATCAAAATTCAGAACTCAATGAAACTTTTCTCGTTGGAAAAATAATAATTTCAGCGACAGCTTAAGAAGATTCAAAAATATTAAACTTTTAAAACCATTTTAATAAAGAAAATTGTAGGATTCAATAAAGATTAAACTACTGAATATGTAGAAAATAGGAAAGAAAAAGACCAAGAAATGTTTGTTCCGACAAAAACGACCATTAATTATTCCAAAACTGGTTGTATTTAAAATTCTTCTCAAAAACTATTTCAAACTCAATCGAAATACAAATAGCAATAGATATAATACATGCTCCTTCACCGGTGTTTATTTATCATTTTAGTATTACTCACGACAATAATTATATATCTGTTAAAAAAAATCTGTTTTTTTGTTAAGCAGCTGTCGCACCTCTAAGAACGACAACCCTCAGAAGTTGAAACTTGTGCGAGCCAAGCATTAACGAAGTCTTACCTTCAACGTGTGATTCCAAACACAGGAACGATAAATTATATTGCTTCATCAGCTACTCATATTTGTAGAATATATAATGAACAAACAAAAGCAACAGTTATGAAAACTCTATAACTGGTTTCAAAATCATTAGTGTAATTGAAAATAATATGTATATTTTTACTGAGGAAGATAAGCTATGTTACTGAAATTATTTGTAGAGATGCTCAAGGCTCAACTCTAGAGGCCGTATTATTCTATATGTGACTTAACACTTTCCGATACTCTCAAATTATTTGTAGAAGACTACGTTTTAAAAAATTCTGACTGATTTATTTTCTGGTGTATACGTTTGTAAAAAAAAAAGAAAAACTCAACTTACCGAAAGTTTGTCTTTTGTGCGAATGTACCTAAACCTTTGGACGTAGTAGAAAACTAGCCATGTCAAGGAGATTATCATCAGTACTATGAAGGTGATTGAAACAAACAATACCGAAGTCCTGAAAAGAAACCAGAATTAAAATTAGGTATTCAACAATTCAGCAGCCAATGAAAAACCATTTTCAATAGTCTCACACTTGATGAAAATAATTTATTCAATAACTTCCGAAACCACCGCTGAAACTGTTCGAATCTTATATCTGCAATAGAAGACAATTTATTTCGGTTGGCGAATTTTCTGCCACAAAACCTATAAGACACGGAGACCCACATGGGTCGGTTTTGGTACCACTTATTTTTATTATTTATGTCAATTATCTGTTTTACTACATTTTTCCCAAAAACACCAACATGTTTGCAGATAAGGGAACTCTAATCAGAAAGGACAACAGATGTTAAAAGACGGTTCAAAAATGCAACTCCTGACTATCTCTTGTGAGATCAGGCAGTATTGTTAAATTGTTAAGATTAAATATTGACAGCACCCTCACTTGATCATCACACATCTGAGTTAACTCAGTAGTATAGTATAAAACAAAGACGCCTTTCGCTGTCTGTTCCAATGTATGCTTAGACCAATAAAACTACGCAACGGATTTAAATGCTAGTTTTTTAATAGATAGAATGATTTAAGGAAAAAGTTTATATGTATATAAATGCATAATACAGTATAGAAATACTTATAATATAAGAGTATGAAAATAAATGAATATGATATTGGTGGAACCATTTGGGACTAACCATTCATGTAAGATCAATTATTTACAACAAAACTCTTTCATTTATCGCGGTGTGTGGAGGAGAAGTCTTTTGCTTTTAATTATTTACATATTTTAGTATACAAATTGAAAAAAAACCAGTTGTTTATGTAATTTAGTCTCCGTGGCGGAAAATAGTTTCGGTTTCAAATTTTGAGAGAGGTATGAATCAGCATTCCAATGTTAACAATAGAAATCGTATTTGATTTATATACCTTTACATATAGGGATGTCACACTGTTTCGATCACATATTGTTTTTTCTTTTTATGATTTGAACTCCTTCTTTGAATAAATGCAAGGGTTTTCATTTAAGAGTTTAGAGCTTTTGAAAAACATATCATCTGTTTCTTCCAAATTGAGAAGCTAAAAACATAATTGAAGTTATTTCACTTTATCAAATGAAACATTATAACGGGTGTCCCATATTCAATGTCATAGGCAATAATTCACTTGTTGAATGAAATATGTGACGTTTTTCTCTTACAGGGTATAGAAGAAAATCCGTTTGACCAACTTACATTTTTTTCTGGAATATTTCACGTGTTAAGTATTACATATTGAACGCAACTCCGAAATGCGGAAAGCATTTGATGCCTCAATCAAATGCTTATCATTATTATTACAGAAAACCTAGCCACATGCAAGGCATTTATGAACCCAGGAAATTAATAGATTGACTCTATTCTGGATGCTAGGACACGGAGAACCAAAAAGCTAATGAGTGTTCTACAGAAGAATCATCAACTGCTCATATACAGTTTTACCATAGAATCATTTTACCACGAACAATCTCCGTCCTGAAAACAATCCTCAGAAGTCTCCAGAACACTTGTGCAAGTTGAGGTAAGCTGTGAGTCTTACTCTCACTCAGATAGATTTCCTGGATGTGTCTGCGAACTTGGTTTTTAATAACATTCTCTCAAGGACGAACGGATGGATTAAACTTGATTTTATATTTATCACCTAAATAACTCCTAACAGGAAGTGTGAGTATTGGCATTGACATCGACCTTAGCTGACATTATTTATCTCTGAAAGATATATAGTACCAACATCTGTTCAAATATTTCATTTGTTAGTGGTTTCAAAACTTGAAATATGATGGCTTCATTAAACGGACTACAAAGTAGGTTATTTTTGGTATTTTCAAGTAATCGTAAGAAAAATTATCGTTTGCTTATTGAATTCTTTTGTATCATAATATAATGTATAGGTGAAGATACAAGTAAAAACAAACCCAAGTTTATCACTTTTTATCTCAGTGCCAAATGAAACATATATTATTTTTTATATTTTGTGGATTTTTATACAACATTGCATAAAAGTTTACTTTGACATATTGCAATTTTTTAATTCACAAAATCAGCCGTAACAAATCAATATTTAAAACAATATTCCTATGATGGTGTTAATTAAACTGTGAGAAAATGAAGCATTTAACATAAAACGTAAAAATGAAAGAGTTCGTTACGAATATTAGCGATATTAAATTTTTGTATACGTCTCGAAAATATTAAGGGTAGAAAGTTTTGATGCGTCACTGTAAACTTCCATGTAATCAGGATATTCATTCAAAATACTCTTCAAACTTGAATGACCGACTTTCTGTTCGTCGATGCTTATACATCGAATATTTCGCTTTTGAATATATGTAGTGTTGATGTAGTAGGACACTAGCTTGCACTACCAAGAGGCCAAATAGACCGAAACTGGTCTGCAAATTGGCATCTGTCGGATATAATCCAACGCCTTTCGTGGCATTAGCGAGGGGAGTGGTTGTTTTCTGATAGGTGTCAGTTCATAAACCTACTGTCTAGGTAAGAAAATACTGGCCTGAACGAATTGTTCAATAAATGAAAATTCCGCCTTCTTTCGAATATAAATCGAAAAATAACGATCCTACGAAAAAGTGGATTAGGGACCAACATTGTAAGAAATTTGATTCTATACAACTTTGTTCTTAACAATTTTTCTCGTGAAATTGAAAATACATGTGATAATACAATAATATGATTGTACCCTTTCCTTTTCTTGGATACAAATCGAAAAATATCGATCCTACAAAAAAATTGACGATGACCAAAATTGAAGGAAATTCAATTTTAAACAACTTTGCTCATCAGAATTTTTGCCATCAAATTGAAACGAGTTTTTCGATAAAAAATAATTCACCCCCTCTTTTCGGGTGTAAATAGAAAAATATCGATTTTAGGAAAAAATAGATAGGAAACGAAATTGTAGAAAATTTAATTTAAAATTTTTGTAATAACAATTAAAATTGAAAATAAACGAGTTATTCAATAAACAAAAATTAACCCTTAAATTCAAGATGGCTGGCCCCTTTATTTGCATTATGCCTCACATTTCACATTTCATGAGCGTGGGCTCAACATTACTACACAATAGGACCTTGGTAAATAATAACATTTTCCTGAGGTGGGTTGAAGGGCACGACAAGCCCTTTAACCCACCTGGGCCAAGGAAGCGGCTGGACTAAGAATTTTAGGACCCAGTAGCACCTACGGCCTGATGACTACCACAGTTGAGGAACTAGCCAAACGTCATACCCAAGCCTATTCCCAGAAGAGATGGGATGGAATCTTGCCAGGATCACCTTGGGCGACCCTGGGAAGCTGGCGCCGAAGAAATATCTGGCGATGACATGGAAAAATCTACGCTTAACAGTAGGATTTCTGACTGGCTACTGTCAACTAAGGAAACACCTCCACAATATGGGGATAGTGGACACACCTCTATGCATGTGTGAATATGAGGATGAAACTGTCAGGCATCTCCTATGCGAGTGT
>WOGP01004260.1:0-14209 GCA_015342065.1 Leptinotarsa undecemlineata | reverse complement strand
CCTGTCATTGGCATCGCTTTGGGCTTTGCCAAACAAACACTCAACACCTGGATGGCAAGAAGAGTTATGGACTTCTGGCAGAATCTTCCTGGATTGGGTCACTCCAAGGCGTTTATTCACCCTTCGAAGCTTGATTCCAAACAGTTGTTGGACTACAGTAGGGATGAACAACGGTGTCTAACAGGCCTTCTTACAGGTCAGTGTCAATTGAATCATCACATGCAGAGACTTGGACTGTAGGAAGACAGAGTGTGTCACCTCTGTCTGGAAAATGATGAAACTGTAGATCATATACTTTATACCGAATCATATTCTTTGAGTTCGGCAGATCCGTACTCTCACTATCTGACCTGAAAGACCACTCACTATACAAACTAATCGGCTTCGTTTAGAAGCTGGGTTTATGTGGTCGAATGTAAATAGGTGTGAGCCACAATAGACCCTTATGGGTTGCGGTGGAGGGTCGAATAGACCCACTCACTTTAGACCTACCTTCCTACCCCTGATGCGAGTTCAATTACGCACTTTTTAAGTTGCAGCAGGTGGAATATAGGATGTTATAAATATATTAAAATGTTAGCAGTACTTGAATTTCATGAAAATGATTCGTTCAAAGAGGAAATCGTATGAAATTGTTGAGAAGTGGTCCATATCAACGGTGCCAGAAATTATTCAAAAATCCACCAGATTCAAGGAAGCTAAAAACACATATTTTTAAGACAAGAAAAAAGGTTGAGCACACAAACACACAAAATATTCTGAGGAGCGGATGACTTTGAGACTTACTGATAATCGACTTCGTCAAGAAATGGCCTATTGATAACCCCCATAACAGGAATACCGGAAGTCCTATTGAATACTCCTATTAAAACAGTTACACATTTCAGTCCATCCAAGTGAATTTTTCCATCACATTTTCCAGAGTCACCATGGATGTACTCTGCTGTACAGTCTGAAACAAAAATAGTGCTTTCAAGTATATTGTAATCACATCAGTCGATGATTTATACGAGTTATGAAGAAGAAGAAGAACAACTTTATTTATTAAGTAGGACATGTCCTAATATAAAATAATAATACAAACATGTTTCTAGACTAAAAGTAACATATAAAAAATAAAAATTAAGAAAAAGCAAGAACGAAAAACTAAAATAATATAAAATATATAAATTCTTGTAAACGGGTTTGAGTATATTAAAATACATTCAGAATACTTATAGAGATAGAGATTGGAGATTTATAGTGACTGGATATGTTCACTGATCCTCTTTTTAAATATATTAATGGTAATAGATTCTTTGATGTCTTGTGGTAGCTTATTGAACTCATCAAGTCCTTTATAGAATAACGATTTCATTGAGTTTGCCATTTTTCAATTTGGGAGATGAAACATGTGATTTCCCCTAGTAGTATAGTTATGTATTTGGGAATTAATCGTAATAAATTCACTTAGATAATCAGGAAGGAGCTTGTGTAATATTTTATAAATAAAAATCATTGTTAATTTATACAATCTGGTTTTCACTGATACCCACTGCAGACAATCTAACATAGCTACAATGCTAGTAAAACGGTTACACTTCAATATTATCCTCATACCGCGATTTTGCAGCTTTTGTAGTTGTGAAATTTTATTCAAATCAAAGGAGTAAAGTAAGCTACCACAGTAATCAAAGTGAGGCTGGATAATCGTGTTATATACTGTAATTTTGGAGTATGTTGAAAGACATTGGGAAATTCTAGAGAAGAAGTAAAGTTTCTTACTAATTTTTTTATTTATGTAGGAAAAATGTTCATTCAATAATAGGCTATTATCAAGTATGAATCCAAGATATTTAAACTGTTTCACGAGTTCAATTTTATTATTACCTATTGCCAGATTGAGTTGGTTTGAGTTGATGTTTTTATATTCTATCATTCTATCATTAATTTGTGACTCTTTTGTCAAAATGGAACAAACATGGAAATCAGTAATAGAATATGGTGATAATTACCAACTAGATCGCTTTGAACATGAGTTTCGGTTATTATCACAATTTTATAATTGCTGATATGACTGTCTTCATGTTGAGGATTATCTATTACTTTTCAATAGTTGGGAAAACTATACGAAAGAACATATTTGAAGGAAACCTAAGTTTTAAAAATCAAAATCGAAAATGAGATTAAAAAAACAAATGAGAATATCAGCAAGATCACTTCAGACTCAATGTTTTGAATTTGCGAAGAAAGTTCAAAACATTGACGTTCGCGCCTCCAATCAGGCGGATGGCTCTTTCCTGGTTAGAATCCAGCAACTTCAGGATATGTTTGGGGGCAGAGCTCCATACATGAGAACAATACTCCAAACAAGGTCTGATTTGAGCTTTATAACATGGTTCTGAACCTGGTTTCTTTGCTATTCTAGCGACATGATTGTGCCAAGATATATTGGTGTCCATTTTAACCCATTATATCCCAAGACATTTTTTTGAAAAAAATGTGATTATCCTTGCGAGTCATCGCAATAACATTATTGTAAGCAAAAGAGTAAATGTAACTGTCATTGAAAACTTTTTTGTTTTCCAAAAAAATGCATGTACTCGAATGAGTACAATGGGATGTTATACTACTGAAACAGGCAAAGTACTGAAATTACTTTATTTGACGAAAAAAACAGCTAATACATTTCACCATAAATGAAACGCAGTTTTAGGAGTGGTAACTGCTGAAACAGTCCCGTTTGATGCAGAGGGTGACTTTGCATCTCGAACAACTCCACCTGGCCCTTTGGTGACATTGAGTACACCTCAACTGTTTGTTTAACTTTTGTGGAAAATGACCAGCTCCTTCCATCCGGACACTTATTGGTAGCTGACCAATGGGTCTGAGTCTAGTTAAGTGGACCTTTTGTGGCAAGATAAGTAATGCCGAATAATCATTCTCTCAAATTCAAGTAGGCCTACAGATTCGTTATTTGCAACTTGAAACAATATCCAAGCATTGACTACCGTCATATTTATCATGTTGGTAAAACGCACCCACCACCACTTTAAAACGCGTATGGAAATCCTGTAATTATTAACTGCTTGATGGTGTAAATCTACCCCACCCATAAATGTATTATAGTTTTAGAAAATACTAGGTTGCTGTATATCAAATTTTTCTTTATCAACTGCCGACCAGCATTTTACGTGACGAATTTATGTCATACATGTGCTCAAAGTACCCCTTTCCTTTTTTTAAATAGTTTCACATTCGACAAAGGACATTTTCTAGTTCTGTTGTTCCTTACTGTACCTATAGCCCGTTGACCCTGATCTTTAAGTGTTTTCAACAATACTGAAATAATTGTCAAAGAAGATAACATGACCAGAAGGTATCGCAACTGATTTCAGGAGATCCAGAACAACTTTAGAACCTAAAGGCAAATCAATTGCTCCAGCAGATTGCGAGATTCTTGGCACCATAGTAGGAGTCAAATGCGTAGCAATACTCAGAGCTACAAAGCATCCAGTTTTTGTATCCGAACCAAACTGATATATTGCTTACTTGAATGGCGACCAAACAACTTCACCATAGCTTCGTCTACCGATAGATTTTCATCAAAAATACCTCATTGCCTATATTTTTGATTAAGGAGAGATATCAGAGGACGTAATTTAGCCATCTTGTCATTCCTATCTCATCTCATACTGGAGTCATCAAGACTCCAGTAATTTCGTTCACTTGGCAATTTGTGGTATCCTGTAAGGAGAAGAATTCCCACAAAAAGTTTCATATCAGCCTTTGAAACAAAGAAGACATGTTCATTCTTCTGAGATGAATATAAATTGGTTTGATGTACTAGAAGATCAAATACTTCCTCGTTGAACAGTTTTTCAAAGACTCCTGAAGGTTCTAGATTTTTTAAATAATTTTTAACGATATCGAGGCGATCTGCATATCCCGACGTTGCTGACATGTGAGTGTCTACATGTTCCTTAGTCCTCTTGGGTTCAAACAGTATTTTTTTTCTAGGACGTTTGGTTGTGGAAGATGAAAGTTTATGACGCAGAACTGACAGCGGCAAATCATATTCTTCGTCGCTGGTTTCATTGTCGCTGCATATGTGCTAAAGTTCAGTTCCACCGGCTACATCATCAGGAACAAAATATGGATCTTCTTGGGTATAATTATCATCAAGTTCTTCGTCATCCGTCTGTGGATAACAACAATATCGATAACATTATGACTGCTTGTGGAGGCAATATCTTCTAAGGCATGTTGCAACTGTTGGTATCTGTGCCCTCCATGAAAAGTACGAGGAGGAATTTCCGTAAATTCAGACTGCTCCATGAATATCTGTAAAAAAGAAACATGTGAGATAACAGCTCATAGATACGACTGTCAATCTTCACAAGGTCTGCATTGTACTCAAATGAGTACATGAATAATTTTCAACTTAGCAGTTCCAAAGTGCTAACTACTTCTTCGAAATTTACTTCTTACTCACACCACTATATACACCACAATTGATTTTTATGCAGTAAATGAGGCTGAGCCGGTGAAGATGTGCCTCCGTAAATGATGTCCTGGAATCCAAATGGAATGACGAAACAAGTATGCAGGCGTCAGCAAAGCAATATATTTTTGGTTTTCCTAACAAGTCGATGATATACAATAAAAAGAGGGTTAAAGGCAATATGGACCTCTGGGAACACCAGCGTTGATGGTGAAAATATTCGAGAGATATCTTTCGACGGCCACTTGCAGGAAACGTTATTTCAGGAAGCTGAAGAGCCATACACAGAAATGATCCGAGAAGCCATAGTATCGAAGTTTGGCCAACAAATCCTCATGCCATACACGGTCAAAGGCCTTAGAATTATCTAGCACAATAGCTTAGCTGAGCTCAACAAACGATGTTCCATTTTGCTCCATGACAACGCTCGTCTGTACGTTCCACAAATCAACAGACCTCTAGCAAACCAATTAAGTTTTTTTGAAGCACTACGATAATTTTCTCACCAGTAGAACCTTCACCAACCAGAACTAGACACTGTTTCAACTGCCGCTTATTTCAATTAAATAAGTATTTACCAATATTATATCACAGTTCAAAATAGACTCCTAAACATGGACAAAACTTTTGTAACAGCCCAATATCACCTACTGATATTATAAGAGATGTAACTCAATCTTTTGCTAATGGCGTCTTATCTTTGTAATATGTCTGTGATTCGGAATATAAAAAACCTTTGTCAAAGTTTCCAGGTTTGAGAAAAATAACCCCAAAGTTTGAGGCAGTTTTTATTAAACTGACATTGCATGTTCTTGTTCGAAGTCGCATATATTTGATCTGAATTTTCATTTTATTTTTCAAAATTCTAAATGTTGGTTTTCTTTTCTTCTCTACCTCGAACAATATAGTTTTTTTGGTACCTTGGGAGCTGTTTGACTTGTCCATTCAGTCCAATTCTCCAGAAAACATTGCAGCCTCTTGGGTTTATTGCGTTTATTCTCCTATTTTCTGATGACACCCATTCCATCAGTCTCGTTTCCTGTACTGGTTTGTACAAGTTCCGTGTTGAAAATTCGTCATATTCTTCTGGACGTAATTTCGTACATCCATATATTGCCTGCCTTCTGTTATTCACTGCTTCACATTCACATAAGATGTGTAAAGCAGTTTCTATCCCTTCGTTGCATAATCTGCAGCTGAAGTCTCCATCGTACATCCCCATTTCATTCAGGTGTCCTCTAAGCGGACAATGACCGGTTAGTAACCCTGTAATTATTCTGAGCCGATCCATACTATATTGAAGTAGTTCTTCGGTTCTTGTGTTTTTTGTCCAGTACTCTGTGTGCTTCTTATGTCCTAATCTGGTTTCTTACCAATGATTTTGGTACCCCCAGAGCTGGTTCAGGATGTATATATGAAGTTGCTGATTCGCATCAAGCGCATTCATCAGCTTTATCATTACTTGGGATTCCTGAATGCCCTGGCATCCAGGAGCAGAGCCCCTAGTGCGCTCTTGCTGTCTGTAAAATTTTTGATCAGCTCATTTCTTTGAGTTTTCAATTTAATAAGCCTTGCACACTGCAAGATAGCATACACTACCCCCTGAAAGACGGATGTGTATAGTCCTAGCGGATAGCTGTAGTTTTAATTTCTAGAACAATATAGTTACTTTTCAATGATATTTTTGAAATCTCAGCGGTTTCCTCGTAACACTTGGACAACTTATTTCAATAATTTCACTATGCCTATGAGGTAAAACTGTTTTACTAGCCCCGAATTGAATAATTTTTGTCCACACGTAATCCAGTTCGATTCTGTAAAAGGAAACCCACTCATACATGTATTGAATAGCAAATGCAAGAAGTTATGATTAATTTGATAAATTGAGTATGACAGCATAGTCTAAACTTGTTATGCATTCCAAAGTCGTATGTTTCAGAAGTACAGAATGTCGGACTATTTTCTAGTTTCATATCCTGCAAGTTCATAATTTCAAAGTTAATCAGTTCGTCTACTTCGGTGATTGTAATAATGTCTTGAAGGTTGTAATCAAAATGTAATTTCTGTTGTGTAACATTTTTTTTACTACTGATGCAGTATTTTCAAGTGCGAAGTGAAATAACACCGCCTATCTCGAAGTAGATTCAATATACAGGGTGTCCCGGTTCTTGACGATAAACCTTGAGGTGGTGATAGCTGAGGTCATGACTAGCTCATAACAGGAAAAAAGTTTAAGTTAAAGTGTTTTCGTTTTCGAGATATCGGAAATTTTCTTTTTTTCAAAAATCGGCGACTCGGTTTAGTATTTTCAACAGCAGTATTTTTTTGAGACATCATTTTTTATTTTGTGGATGTTTTGCACCCAGTGCTAATGTTTTGTGATAATTGATATCGCCATTTATTCTTAGATTCTTAATACCTTTTTTCTTCTAGCTTCAATATTTTCTTGGAGGTCTGATAGAAAGTTAACTAGTACACCGTTTTGGAATCTTCATTAAATGCGCCAACTTTCTGAAAAACTTTTCAGCCAAGCACAGTACATTTTTTTTCACTGTGATAGGTCAAAGTTGACCAAAAACTTTGTTTCATTTCAAAATTTATTTTATTTTATTTTTGACCCATTTATTTCCAATGATCGCAAGCTTTTGGTATTACTGTCGTGTGCGGATATTATTTAGCTATACAAAATAGTTTTTTTGCTGTGGATAAGTCATGTTTTTATGACTTAACATTGAAAATACTAAACCGAGTCGCCGATTTTCGAAAAAAAAAAATTCCGATATCTCGAAAACGAAAACACTTTTACCAAAACTTATTTCCTATTATGAGCTAGTCATGACCTCAGCTATAACCACCTCAAGTTTTATCGTCACGAACCGGGACACCCTGTATAAATGCGGAGAAGTACACATCCAAAACTTTTCTTTCCCAAAACATATTTATGTTGTATACATTTTTTCTATAAATACTGTTGGGTATGTCCAATCTATGTCACGTCACAATATTCGCAAGGTAAACGATAAACAAAATCAATATTATCCATAAGTGATATCCAAGCTCTCAATTTAGAATAGACAGAATTATATTGTATTTTTCTTTATCGAAAATTGTTATTTTGGGATTTTCAATTCGAACGATTTGATATACCTACAATATTGGGTAATTCATGTTGGAATATTGTGATCTCGACGAGATAGGAGCGTGAAAGGACAAACCCGCATTGATTCTAGATGTAGCTAAAAGCAGTACAGACAATTAGCAACCGGTTTATGGAAATGGATTACACGAGTGAATCACATTTTCAACCTTCATGATTCTGTTTACGCGTTCAGTGACCAATCGGATCATGATCCTTCATAAAGATATTCTCGTTGAGTGGCATCCATTAATTTGGGAGATTACTTCGCACAACTCCATGTTTCATTATAACATTCTGAGCTGATTTTGCACGTTTGGCGCTAGTTTCATTTATTCGCAAAATTGAATTCTTTTGTGCAAACAATAAATCCCATTAACGTATTTTCAAATAAATGCTCGCTTGGAGCGGATTCGCCAAAATAACCCTGCAGTGTTTCTCCCGTAAATTATGGGTGTATATAATATGAATGTGGGAAAATCTTATAAAAATGCCGCAGCACGAATCGTTCCACTATATAAATAATTTTTTATCGTTTCGCGTCCAGAAGAAAACTGCGACTCTTGAATATACGAGATAACGTTGCCTTTCGAAGGATCTTGTTACTTTTTCAATTGCACGGAGAGGGGTTGCTAGAAGAAATAATACCATTGATATGTTCGATTTGAAATTCACGTTTCCTACGGATTTTCTTATAGAGAGCATTCCAACATTTTCAACCCATATATGATATTGTTCCAATATTTTCAATCTTTATATGGAATTTGATTGGTAGGTAGGACAAAAAATTTATATACTTGCTATAACGGCGCATATCTAGCTAGAATATTCGAATTTCAAATATGATAACCTCGCATGTAAGGGTAAACCAGTGACGGCTCGTGCATTGGAGAACATGGGAGGCTGAAGTCATAAATACTATATTCACAAAGAAAAACCCGCCGGAGGCGCGAAAATTTTTTGTGGTACCGCACCTATTTAATAAATCTGAACCACGTTCGTGGTATTCGGTTTGTAGGGAAAATAGAACACAGAGCTAACAAAAATGTTTTTCTCGTTTAATGAAGCCGGTTAACCAATTGCATTTATCGTACTAACTAATATTAAATCCTCGATTTTGTCGATTATCTGACGCTTTAATTGAAATCAAATTTTGTTGAGGCCTTCCCAGAGTTTTAATAATGTATAATTTATTATCATAGGATAAAACCTTAAAATTATTTGTCAGCAACCAATCGACTATATCATCATATTTTTCAATTTCTTGCAACTCATCCATAGTAAGTGGAAAAAAAACTTACCGAAAAGTGTGAACTTGACAACACCTTGAAATTGAAAGGAAACACATTAAAAATATTACCAAAAAGCACTGCTATAATACAATACTACCTGTTTTATACACAAATAACAAACATTATCAAGAAACACTAAAACGATTTACCGAAATATTTTTCAGTTCCGGACCGTCATGGCATACCGTCCGAATAATTATATCAAAAACAAACGCTGTAATTTTTGCAACTAAAATTACAAATCGGGACGTATGTCGCTGGCTGGATCGGTCTCGCGGAGTTTGTGTTTTTTAAAGCGGTTGGAGGCTTGGCTCCCTTGCAACGTATCAACGTATGTCATTTATTATTTCAAGTTGATGGTTTCTTCGTTATTCGTTCGTGGGCGATGCGTTTAAGGTTTGTTGATGCAGGACACAGTGTGGTACGTACTACGTAGTGAGTGATAGTGTTTTTTCGAGCATAATGGATACTATGTATAAATGTTGAAACATAATGGTGTAGTATCAATACTCAAGCATTTTTAAAACAAAATAATCATAATTATTTGTAAATTTCTTTTGATTTATTACGATGAATAGCCTCAAGTTTTATGGGGAGGCTAAGCCTCCCTTGTCTCCTCTGACGAGCCACCGCTGGGGTAAACCGCTTCTCTCACACATACGTCAATGGAAGGCAGGCTCGTCCTCTCTCGTTGGACAGACGATCAGCTTTCAATGTGCCAGCCAGTACGTTATATTATTTTATTATATGGAACGTCGCTTGATAATTACGACATTCATTTTTTGTATGTACATTATTAGTATCATTATTTGATCCTACAAAAGTAACAATCAGCTCTTGGTAGCTATAATATCTGAACATTCACAAAATAATCGATGAAATTTTCATAAAAAATGATAAATTAATTTTTCTATGTTTTTCACCACTTCCAATTGTAAGTAACGTTACTGCAGTTTCGTCCTATATGGATATTTTCAAACTTATAGAATAAACTGAAAATGAATGATTACATTAGCCCTTATATAACACCAATGCAGGTAATATCGAAGGTGCTCATCTTAATTGATTACCTGAATTTTGTTTACCTGGGTCAATGTGGATACGCTAATTTGAAAACCGTTGTGCAAACTAGATCGATTTGAAAAACAAACAGGTTGTACCCGCAATGCTTATGCTTATGAATTTCCAAGGTTTCCAAATAACTGAGTTTGAAACCCATCCTTGCATAGTGCAATATTTCCGTATCGTTTAGATTCTTGAGGTTGCATGCAACTTGTGGTTGCATCCCAAGGAATGGTTTGAAAACGTCGATTCATCTTTTCCTAGTCTGAAGGACCTTTCATATTCAGCATACCGTTTTTGGAAATTTTTCCCAATTGTCCCATATTAACACTATTACACTTCGGATACTTAAGCTTATAAACTCCAGATTTCTCCAACTTGTCCACTTTATCTTTGGCATTGAAAAGGAAATCAGACAACTTGTCATGTAGTCTGAATGCCACTTTCACATTGTTATTTCTGAAGAAACCCGCAATCATCTCTGTTCTTTTACCAAAATATGTTAGAGATCCCCATTTCTTGATTTCTTATTGTTTGACCTACGGGTATATTAATCTGTTAGCGAACTTACGGTAATGTTTTCTGACTTACTTCTAGATTGTGTCTGCGTTTATACCATTTATATGGCTTATCTGTGTAATTATATAAATTTACCTAGCTAGATTGTTAGCAGTGAGAATGCTCTGTTCTACATTGAATTGTAATCTGCTAATTTATGACTGTCTGGATGAAAAGAATCACTTGGGATGGTAATGTATACGTACAGCACACATAGCTGTGCTATATGTATTTGAATCAAATTTATTCTGATTGTGTGTAATGGAGATCTAAGAAACTTATCTGTTCCTCTATCTCTGTTTCGAGTGTGAACTGAATGTTGCAATTGAGATTATTCACGAATGTCATAAATTGGTTCAGCTGTCGTGTAGTACCTCTGAAACAGGCGAGAATATCATCTTCTACATATCTGTATGTTTTCTACCTAGGCCGGAATGTACTATAGTGGTATACAAGCTGCACAATAGTGAAGTGCTTAGTTACCATAACATCTAATTGAACTATGGTCAAAAGAAATGTTTTGGCTTCTTACTCTTCCATCGTGATTCAAATGAATGTTATTTATGTACTGTCATCGATGACATGGGTGGATTTGACCCATTCCATGACAGAAAGTCGTAATTTCATGAACGAATTTGGTGGAACGGTACCCTGGTGAGTTGAAGTTAGTTGATTTGCTTCACTCATTCAGTCAACCACTGTCTGAACCGGTGGTTTGAGCCGCAAGGCCGAACGTTCGATTTTCACTCCCTATCGTCCATCATGACAATTCGAGCTCTCGCACATCTCATCAAACAGGTGAATTTTTGAGCAGCCAAAACATCGAATTTATAACTTATCCCCGGAACAGTCCTGATTTGTCACCCAATGACTTCTTCGTCCCGAATATCAAAGGTAAACTGCGTGGTCAACGAATTACGAGCGCCAAAGGACAGCTGAGCGTTCAAATACCTTGTTTTGGAGGTGTCTCCAGAGAAATGGAAAAACTGCTTCGACAAATGGTTTGAACGAATGCAATAGTGTATTGATCATCAAGAGAAATATTCCAAAAACCAATAAAGCCATTTTCAATAAAAAATATTTGTTATTATTTGCTAATCCCGAAATATAAATAGTAACCCTCTACACCGGAGTGGCCGAAAAATTTCCAAAGGCTTGTTTCATGACTAATGGTTTAAAGTCCACTTAATAGAAATTTCAAATTGAGAAACAGTGCAATTTGTTTCATCTCTCTGAGTAGGTACCGTGGGTAGTTTTCCCGTAATTAATTATTAAAAATCGCATGTGCTAGGGTGGTGACGTCACCCCCTATTTCCGCTTCTTGTTGGATTGACCAATTGGAACAATAGAAATAATCAGCATTGCCAAATCGTAAAATTTACGAAGTCTATAATTATCAATTTAATTATGGAAGTGTATATGAACCCGTTGACTTTTCAATTAATGAAAAATTCTCCACTTGGAATAAAATTTTTATTTTATCTCGGCCATGGAGCATTATGGTGACTGAAAAGAGAAGCAAAAATATGTACAGTGAAATGTAGAACTACTCCAGAACATATCAATCCAAAAATAACCTGAAAAAATATTTTTGGGATGTAAACTAATGACACGGAATATGCAGCAAAATAGGCATCAGCTGAGACCTACCTTTTACAAAAAAACCTTCTTTAATTAGATAATTGTAACAGTTGTATTCAAACCGAGTTGAAACAATAACAACAAAAATGACGTTTGTCAAATTGGATCATCAGATCTCTGATTGGATATTAAAAACCAATACACTTGGCAACTCCGCTCTAGACAGGATCAATTTTATTGGTCAACAGGCACGCGGCCGATTTAAATTCTTACTTTTCGAATTTTTCTTTTTTCTGCAAATATAAAGAGATTTTGGGACCGATTAGGCTGTATAAGTATAATATACCCCTAACTCGATCAGTCTATACGCATACCAGTATCATTTTCCATAGCATGAAACAAGCCCATTTCTGTCGATCGTTCGCATTGTGGGGCACCCACTTTTTGGTCTTTCCAATATTTTAAATCATCATAAACCGCATGGGAGCTGACATCCAGTTCTTTTACCATTCCACGTACCGTTTGTGATGGGTCAGTCTCCAAGAGGTTCATCTGATCCTCGTCCTGGATTAATTCGACTACAACGGGACTCAGCTTTGACAGTAAAATCTCCGGAACAAAATTTCGCAAACCAACACAATCATTGCCAATGCCTGGTTAATTATTCAATCTGTTTCGGCAGTGCTTTGGTTCAATTTGAATTCGTAGAGGAAAATTGTCCGAAAATCGCTTGAAGACGTCATTCAGTAATAAGCCGAAAAGAGTCGAAAATTAAAATTTGGACAGAAATGAACAGCATCAATGCATAGAGTATAAAATTCTCTATCAATCAGTATATACCACAACATACTAGACTAACTAGACACTAGTTTACAGTCAATTTACGACTGTAATATCAAACGCGGTACTTTTGTTAATTTTTGGTCCCTAAATGTGAAAATGATAGTAAAAATTTTTTAACACATAAGACTTTTGAGTTATGATTTATTCCACAAAAATTTATTGGACACGACATTCCAAATTTGCTTTTCCCCTAAATTGAGGAAATTGTTTAAAATCTGCAACACAGCGGCTCTGCCCAATATTCGTTGTATATGAGATTTGTAACGCCGCTTCTCGAACTTCCGATACTCGCATTTGGAACACTAGGGCAACACAGAGCCATTATCAAGTGAAAGAATGGCTTCTGAGAGATAAATATATTCCAGGTGAAGCTAACTTGAAGAATATATCTCCTGTTAATCCCAAAAACGTTTTGTTACCTCCATTATACATTAAACTGGGGTTAATGAAAAATTTTGTGAAAGCGTTAGACAAAGAAGGTGATGCGTTTAAATATCTTAAACACGTTTTTCTAAAATTAATTGATGCAAAGCTCAAGGAAAGTATATTTGTTGGACCACAAATTAGAAAACTACTAAGTGATCAACAGTTTGATGAAAAATTGAGTAATGTTGAATTAGCTGCGTGGACTTTTTTCAAAAGAATTGTGTCGGAGTTTTTAGGGAACAAGAAAGTAGAAAATTACGAAACACTTGTAGAAGAACAACTTGAAAGCTACTGCAGAATGGGATGTCGCATTTCTCTCAAAATCCATTTCTTGCACTTCCATTTGAATTTTTTCTCTGAAAATTTGGATGCTGTCGGTGACGAACAACATACTGAAAATTGAGCAAAGTGGACAAGTCAGATGGTTTGCAGCAATGATGAGGGATTATTGTTGGTTGGTTCCTCATGAGGGAAAACGGTGTACCATATAATAGAAAGTCAACATTTGTAAAAAGGTTATGCACAAAAGACTTCATTTGAATGTTTTTTTGATGTGTATTTTAAATAAAGTCTGTTATCCTCAAAATATATTGTTTTTTCTTAATTTGATCTTATATTTCCCTATATGTGAAACATTTTGTCCAAATTAAAAATAACTATAACTCAAAATCTTTACGTGATTTTTGATGTTGAAGTCACAATCAGGATGCTTTAAATTCTCATGTATAGCCATTATAATACACACATCGGAAAAGTCTAGGGATATTTTTATAACATACTAAATATCATAAAAATAAATGCATGAGGTCGTTTAATTTCGATTAAATT
>WOGP01004259.1:0-14210 GCA_015342065.1 Leptinotarsa undecemlineata | reverse complement strand
GTTTTCGGTTAATCTTTTATATATTTTTTCAGGAATTTCAAATCAATTTATATTATATTGGACAATGGAAGTGATGAAATATCCTGGATAAAAGATATTTTCGAAAGTTCATATAAATAAAAAGGAGTATTATTATCTTCCACCAAATCTGAGAATCTCTTTGTTTTATTCCCATTTTAACACAACCACCTTGTTGCCCACCGGTCACAACCTCTCCTGGCCATTCCTCAGGTTTTTTCTTCGGTTCGCGTGTGCTCTATAGGGAAAAATGAGACGTTTTCACTCGACATACACACACATATTTTTCCACTTCGGAAAGGCACCCATTACGATTTACGAGACCGTTTTGCTGGTAATACGCCTTTTTCTTTTTTTTCATTCTTGCAAAAATATTTATTCCCGCCAGACCGAATCCTGAATTCGGATAATGTATGGCTTTCGATAGAGCAAATATTTGTATCGAAAAATGCCGTTCTGAACGAGAAAAATTCACGCTCGAGGTCTACATTATGTTTCGGGTTTTATATGTCTTTTGAGACAAATATCGAAAACGGAGATAGAAAGATAAAGCGATGGAAGTGATGAAATATGTGTCGATTCTTCGATTGTTTTGGTAAACTAATTGTGGCGTTTGTCCAGAATTAGATTCAGAAATATAGGTATGGAGTTTTTATCTCGACATAATTGAAGGGAAAGATCCAATTTTCCAGATGCTGGAGAGTGTTTTTGAAATTAAAACAGATTTTAAAAACAGATTAGATTTCAAAAGCTTCTGATTTGAAGTGTTATCACCGTATCGGTGGAACCGCCTGGGACCGAAATAAATACGAACAGTTAGTTTAGGATCATATTTGATGTTGATCTGGTTATTAATCTCATCATGTAGGTACCATCGTAGTATATATCTCATGGCATATTTTGTTTTGAGCGCACGTAAACAAGTGACAATTTGATGGTTGTTTGGAACAGTTCTTTGATTTTGTGTTTCTTCAAAATGGGTTTATTGGAGACGAACAAATCTGTGGATTTAGAGCTTGATACTTTGTAAAATGATGGACGAGATACGTTGTACCGAACTTTTACTAACGCATTGTCAAGAAATGATAATGTGCAGCCATTATTAATGTGTTTCTCGTATTCTGAGGTATAATATTCTACTGGGAATCAAGCACTAAACAATGCCGTCAGTTCAACGGCCGTTGACGTAAATGCTGATTATACTAACACAAAGATTCTGGATATTATTTTACAACTTTGAGGCGAAACTTCAAGTGATGAGGAACATCATGTAAATAAACACACCGTACAGGTAAGGGCTGGGTGGGAACGCATTAGTAAGGTATAATAATTGTTCCAGGATTGACGAAATATTTGATATGAGAGTTGCAGGATCAAGATCTTAACTTTGAAAACCCTCGTGATGGGGCCTAGAGGACATATATTGTAAATATCGTTAATTCCTCAGAGCTGAGAAACATGAACTGGAAAACAAGATAGAAGGATAACAAAAAATTATTAGAAATTCGAAAAAATTGAAGAACAATTGAAACAAAGAAAAGAAGAGTATGATCAAAAATTCAGAATGGTACAACATTCAAAAAGGTATCAAGACGATTTTTTTAGCAAAATTAGAGAAGGCCAATCTTTTAGTCTTACCGTGATCTACAACATTATCGAGGAATCACTCTGCAGGCAATGCCAACGGCTGATAGCAAAAGAAAGTATCCTTCATACTAGTTCTATCTCAGGAGAAGAGAGAACATTTCCGAAATACTTTCTTATCAGTCAGTGGGCTATGCTTGAAGACTGGCAATAAACAAATCTAAAGAAATGAACTTTAAACGTTCAAGCCAGTCTCGATATACCTACACAGTAGATACAAATGACGCCTATCAGAAAACAAATACTCCCCTGTCTAATACCACGAAGGGTATTAGCCAGGGGAGTCAGTGCAAGAATCTTCACAGAAAATTTCCGGCATATGCAATTGGCAAAACAACTGAAATACTCGACCTTCAATTTTGGAACGAGCACACTTGCAGACCGGTTTCGGGCTCATTAGCCACTCGTCAGTGCAAGATAGTGATCATCATCGACCTAAAGTCAATGATATTCCATAATTGACATTTTCTGTGAAGATTCCTGCACTGACGCCTGTCGGATATAATCCAACGCCTTTCGTGATATTAGCCAGGGGAGTAGTTGTTTTCTGATAGGCGTCAGTCCATTCAACCTACTGTGTAGGTATATCGAGATTGGCTTTAACGTTTGAAGTTCATTTCTTTAGATTTCAGAAAGACGTTGAAAAACTAATCAATTTGACCTGTTAGGCCTCCAAGAGAATTTATAGGAAAGATTGAAGTACATGACGATGAATGCTGTTCTGATAGCTACACTAGAATAAGAATAGCGAAAAAAATGTTTCTAGATGGGGAATACTTTTAAGGAAGATTAGACCTCAGGGAAAAAACTCAATGAATTCGAAGAGATCGAGAGCTAAAAGAGGCGTTATTGCAATAACGGAAAATCAGGTCATACCTATGTGGTAGACGAAGCTCCCACCGTCTAGTCAATAACATAGAGGATGGGTACCTACGTACAACATCAACGATCAACAAGAACGAATACAAGAGTAGAATATTAATGCTGGCGATGAGGAAAATTGCCCAAAACCTGAATGAAGAAGAACTCCAATAGACAATACGTGCCGACCTGTATAATTGATTTCTGAAGAACCCGTATGAAATAGGATGATATAAAAGATAATGATCTGATGCTGATTTCAAACTGAAATTCTACCTATTTGGTTCATGAGTTACTTTTACTTCTGAGGATGAAGTGAAAAGTGAAAACCCAAGGTTGTGCAAAAAAGCAAATATAAAAGAGATGTCTAGGAATGAAACAAATGAAAAGTTGATAACTAATCTGTTTCAGAAGGAACAAAACTAATATGAAAGAAATAAAGTTTGAAAAACACACTTCTACATAAGTGAATTTTTTGAAAGAAATTGGAAGCGATAGTAATAATGGAGATAAATAATAAATGTTATGGAATACGCATTCAGGAGAGAAATAAAGAGAGCCGTCTGAAAAAATCATAACCTTGTATTACTGTACTGTTATTAAGGTTCGGAAACAATTCGTTTAATATAGAAAGATTAACAAAAAAAAAGTTCTACCAAGAAATATGATAAGAAAAATTGCAGAATCGATAGAATCGACAAATTGAGAATTGAGACAGCTGACGAACAATGAAATACGAGACATTATAGTAACGAAAATCGCTATATGAAGACCAGCAAGAGGCCGATTATAAAAGAGACTCAAACTTATATGAAGAGACCAACTAACTAGTATATGAAGGACAGAAAGTCGCAAAATGGAGAAAAAACGTAGAGACAGCAATCAGAAGAGCCCCAAAAAGGGAGTCAACCACTCTTCTTGGAAAAGAAGCTGGTATCCTGAGTGTTCATAGTATATAGTAATGCGATCAATGGAATTACTGTTCTGCATCCTCTTCATTCTGCTATTTGTATTTTCCCTTGCTTTGTTACTGAAGAAATAAATGACTTCATTCATATCGTATGTAGAATGAATTCAAAACAGACACTGCTGTAATACACCATAACTGCAACACTCTTCTTGACGCGAGTTTCACCAAAAATTTTGGTGTCATCAATAGTTAAATTTAACAACACCTGAAGACGCCACTCAGAAAGACGAATAGATCCAAAATTCGATAGGTTGATCTTCAGTTTCTTCAGTCCATATGGTCCTTCTATAAAGGTTTTCCCGTTTGTGTTTATTTTCTCGTTTGTGTATATTTTCTCAGTATTCTTTGTTTTTCATTTCCCAGTCTGATACCTCATCCCCACAGCTGGTTAAATCAATATATGGAGCTGATGATCCCTGTTTAGCACACACATCAATTTTTCGTTGTCTTTGTTTCTTGAGTATCAAAAGGCACCAAGAAGTCGAACTATTTCGGCCCGTCAGATTTTTGTCTACATTGCCCTGCCAGATCAATCAATGTCACTTTTTGGTTACTCTATGCCTCTAGTGTAGTCTCACTGCCTCAAAAATATTGATCTGCTTATTTAGTTGAGGTTTTAGATTGGTATTCCTTGTGCACTGCACTGTGGGAGGGAAAGGCTGTAATTTAAATTTTTATTCTCCCAGTATATATTTTCTATACATTTTCTACGCGATCCGTCTACATACCAGGAGTTTCTGCCAAGCATGTTACCAAAATGACTGTTCATCATCCAATCTTCACGATTTGTAACATTAACCTTGAAGTTTGTGTCGGAATTATACTTCAATCTCATCTGGTTCAATCTTCTGAAATTTCAATTATCTCGACATAATTGACTCACTTTTGCGTCGCCTGTAATTACAAGATGCATAAAAGATTCAAGAGGAAATTCGAAAGGGTTTAAAGCACATTTATTGATGTCGTTTTCATTTCTCCTTACTCTCAAACGGGCTAGTTTTGCTTGGTTTATAAATAGCTTGTTTAATTCTTGGCTACCAAACCAGTGCTATCCTATTGCTATCATCAGCTACTACCATGCTATAGAGCCAATACATCCTGTCTGGTTTGGCCTTATATCTTTCCAAGTACATCTGGCCAGCATTAGGACTACCGCTGTCTTACTTTGTATCCTGTCGAAGTGTTGGTTCCAACTCAGATATTCAACTTTCCTCGACAGTTGTATTTCTCGAAGTTATAGAGTTCCTAGTTCCTCTACCTTGATCCTCTTGGAAAATGTTATTATGGTAGATTTGGAAGGGCTTAAGTTAAACCTTGGTTCATCTTCAGGGACCGCTGCGTCCCCTCATTATATTATTTTTATCATTGACCCACGATGACTAGTTGGTAGTTTCAAAGTAAGTGAGTAGGGCAGGCACAGAGTATGTGACTTGAATTTCTTCATGAGGAATAATGCATTCCAAGGTTCACAGAGAAAGGTACATTTACCTCAGTCTAGTAAAGACCTAATTGGTCATCAATTTACGACTACCTTCTACAGGTAGGTAAGTTACAAAAATATATCGCTTGGGAAGTAGGTCTCCTGTGATCCATTTCAGGGAGGCGTCCTTTCATGACTGTAGGGGAGTGACTTCATCCGTCAGTCAGGAGACGCTCTAGATTCTCTCAGGTCCTGCAGCCATCCACCTTTGAAATCGTTCCTATACTTCCGTCGGCCATGATGGCATGATGAAGAGATTTCAGTGAATTGGTAGATATTTGAGGATGTTAGATGTTCAAAATGCAAGCTTAATGACTGCAGCAACTTTCCCATATGAGAGCATCTGTGAGTCAGCTAAGCTTGATGATACATTGGATTCAGCCCTGAGGCTGAATAAATCATTACATCAAAAGGTTCCACGTGAAACTAATTTAAGTTTCAAGGAAGAGCGATTGCTTTGAAAGATCCAGTACAGATATTCTCTTGAAATACAGATATAATCAGTCTCCATAGAAACCTTCCTCGAGTTTCCTCGAAAGTTTCGTCGCGACCAAGCGGGCCTTTCAATGCGTCTTCGAATCTCGGTGCATTTCCGTTCGATTTGAAAAGAACCAAGTGAATAAATTCCATATTTTTCCATCGAGATTTTCCAACAATGCGATACTACATCGTTTTCGAGATGATAAGCTTGTCGAGTCGAACAAAAAGTAAACCAGAAAAAGAAAAAGCTCGCATATGAAATCGAGTTTCCGTAACGGCATGCCGTCGAAGCGAGAGGATTTGCCGGGGATAGACCTCACTCGATACGAATCGCAAACAGTTGCGGACTTGTTTGTCCTAAGGGGTGCGCGTTCCCTATTACCATATACGAAGGATGAGGCCGGCTCGTATTTTCCTATCCCTCAACCCAACAGGGCGAACTAACGAAAATGTACCTGGTTTCATTGACAGAGCAAAAAGTTTTCGGAAAAATCTGAAAATACGTTAAGAGGAGCGAGGGGTCATCAAAGTCGATGTGTAATTTTCAAAAAATGAGAAGGGATAAGTCGATCGATACCTCATTGAAAAGAACTTTCGATTGCCTATTCACTGCTGTTTGAATTATTCAACAGATATGAAGGGTCTTGTTTGGAAGATATGTTTTGTGGAGGAGTTAATGTTTTTTGAAGTTTTTTTACAGAATCTGCATATTCACGTACACTGCTAGGAATCACACTTTAAAAGGTAAGACCTCGTCAGGCCTTAGCTCGCACAAGTTTCGACTATTCAGAGTTGTCGTTCGTAACGGTGTGAGAGCTGATTAACGGAAAAACAGATTTTTAACAGATTTTAAAATTTTTAATAGATAGATAGATATACTTATTTGACAACTTTACAGTTGAATGTTTGTTGCAAGTCAGTTAAAATATACATAGAAAAAGAAAAAAAAACTAGTCACAAGTTAAAAATATTGAATCATAAATTGTGAATAAAATGAAAGATAATTTTGAACATTACAATAATCAGTCTAAGATGTTTGAAAGTATCAAAAAACAAATATTATGTATAAACATGAGCTTCACATATAAGATGAAATAAAATCAATTATGAATCGGCATAATTGAAGTACTTAAATGATCCCGAGTACTATAAAAACAATTTTCCAGGAGAATAGTTCTGACTCTGTTTTTGAAGGAGCTTTGCTTGAGCACTTTGAACGAATTAGGAAGATGATTGTAGATATTGATATTCAATGAATTTTTAATAGACCTTGTGAGTATGTATCGAGGCTGTATGAACAGATCTGCATTTCTTGTAGCATGATGCTGAATATCCTGATGCTGCTAATAGATTGATTCATTTTTAGGATTTCAAGTAATTGACTATATATGAATACCGGTGGTAGTGGTAGTATACCCATTTTTTTGAAAAGCGGCTTACAGTGGTCTCTATAATTGGCATTCATCAATATTCTGACTGCTTTTTTCTGAAGTCTGAAGATACCCCACAAAACTATGCCATAATTCATATGTGAGTGGAACAAAGCAAAATATGAACTTCTCAGGGCGTCAAGAGACAATACTCTATTTAGCTGTCGAAAAGCAAATACACTCTTACACAGCTTGTTACTCAGTTGCAGTGTGCGTATCATAATAAATTTCGGTCAAGAGTGAGTCCTAGTAGTTTGGCAGTATCATCGCCATTTTCAGTGGTTTCAGTATTTGAGGTCGCAAACAACACCTTCTGGGTCTTGCTTTCGTTCAATTTCAACTGATTTATTGTGAACCACAGAGACGCCTGTCTCAGAGTATCATCAGTAATTGATGGTAATTCGATTATGTTTTTCTGAGACGCTATTAGAGTTGTGTCATCTGCGAAAAGAACACATTTAACTGGCGACATGAAATGACTGAAGTCATTGAAATATATCAAGAATGGTAATGGTCCCAGAACGGATGCCTGCGGGACACCATTCTTGATTGTTTTATTGTCAGACATGTTTCCATTCACATACACAGATTGTGCGGTTCTCTTTTATTTCCAAACAAGCAAGTTTTTTCGGCATGTCTAGTTTATTGATAACGTTTGACCACTCACCAAAGACGGCTTTGAGCACGTTTTTTATCATATCTAAATGCTGTCTTCCGAAAGGAATACTTTGCAGGTTGAAAATTTCACAATTACAAACAAACAAATAAATATTCTGCTCTGGCGGAGTAGTAGCCATTCCCGTGGCCCTTCTGACAGTGAACTCTCGTTTGTTTTGTGTACTGGCTTATTGCATCACAGCTCACTACGAAGTTTTGGATCTACTTTCGATTTTGTTCAATTTACTATAACTGTACCTCGAATATTTTCGAAGAAAGAAAGCGCAGATGATTTGGTTCTGCTCTTTGATTCATAATGAACTTGGTCACAAGTGATTTGCGCTGGTCTTTAGATGTGGGCGCTGTTGTCGAAAATATTCTAAATTGCTTCGAATCCATTTTCCTCTAATTCCACCAAGCTGCTAGATAATTGAATATATAGTAGTTCATAAAAAGGAGTAAACCGCACATTCTTTATTTCAACAGAAATGACTTTATGGTGAATTTTATTAGTTCGGACTTCCATTGCCTAATATATGATATAATTTCTGAAATAACAAATGGAATTTGAAATTAAAAAGAATAGCTGAAAACAATTATATTAAGCAAACAATCTTGAAATACAATTACAATTATATAATAAAAAAATTAACAATTAAAATGAAATGAAAATTAAAAGATTTCAATCCAAGTTAGTACACGACGTTTTTATTGTTGGTATCCACAATTGTCTTAGGGTGATGACTGGACTCATTCCTCCGAGAGATGGCTTGTGATGCACTGTTTGGAACCTTTGGTGTACTATTGAATATTACTGGATTTTTTCCTAACACCAAACCGTTATTTCAACATCTCTACACGTGTTTCCATAACCAAGTGATCATCTACAAGAGGAAAATCGAAATAGTTTGATCTACCTCTTGAAGATGATCACTTGGTGCTCGAAACACGTGTCGATGTGTTAAAATAACGGTAGATCATTCGAGTGTGTATACCTATCCCTTTTTCCCTCCCTCTGCATCACCGGTTTAGCGAGAGATGACCATTTTGCGAGAGTTGACAGTTTTTCGCTTTATTATGGATTTTCATATGTTGTGTATCTCTGCGCTAGCTTGGCTGAATGCGTCGTAGGACAACATGTATGCAGGTTCTTTAACTTTTCTCCTAAAGCCTGTGAATGATCCCAGCTTGGGACCACTTGATGTTATGTCAATTCACGTAAAAAGCAGAATATGTTTACATGAACAAGACAGTACTTTTGGTTGATATCGAGGTTGCATTTGATAACGAGTTTATAAAAGAAGAGAGATATAGTAGTGACCGGAGTGGCAAAAAACTTTCTCCGGCAGTTTGTTCCCACTGTTCTGGAACCTAGTATTGGATGACCGACTAAGCCTTCTCGACCATGATTTATATAAGGTCTTAGGTCATGAAGACATTCAAGTCATCCTAGTTTAGAAGAAATATATAATAATACAGCGAAGGAACTCTACATGTTGCCCTAAAATTTATAGAAAAATGCACCCATGAATGATGAACATAAGTACAAAATAAAAATTACTATAGATGAATTCACTAAAAGATCCAAAAAAGGAAGCTTAGGACCTCTGAAGCTATCGGAGGTTGAATATGAGAAAGTCAAATCAGAAATGATGGTTTCGCTCGGTGAAACCTCATATTTATTATATTTATTGGTGACTAACCTCATAGTAACATATGCAACTATGGTCTGGATACCAAAGATGAACCAAACTACCTTTATTAACAAATTTGACAGGGTGCAAAGACTTGCTCGATTGGGAATAATGGGAACGATGAAAACCACACGTTAACAGCTTGAATCACCGTCCTTTATATCTTGAATGAATGGGCAATTCAGAAATTTTAGAATCATCAAACATGTTCTTGGAGCACATGACGTCGAAATATATATTCGACAAAAACTTTGCGGTTGTAGTCATAAACCTTGAAAAGTGAAGAAAAAATACCCGAGAACATGCTCTGTAGCAACACTTAGTATATAGTCGGGTCGAAAACCTGACTTGGGACGAGATGTGGAATTTACTGAGCAGGAAAGAATCTGCATTTTAGATATTGACTGGGTCAGTACACATCAGTTGAATTGCTGAAGTGTAAGAAATTTCGAAATGCGCAAGGAATACCAGTTTGAAGCCTTAACTAAATGAGCGGGTCAATACTGTTACGTTTTCCCTGTGGGTTTACCAATAATTGACTACACTGAACAATAATTAAATTTAACTTTATTTCACTTCGAATACAACAAACATTTCAACTAAAACTTCAACTACTATTCGAATGTCTATCGCCTTACTAGATCGCTTCGCCTACCGCACTGTAACTTCCACTTGACTGTAGCGATATGCTAGCGTTTATATATCGTCATCGAAGGAGGTAGAAAATTCGCCGGAATTCCATCGAACTCGGTAGCATTATCCTTGCTACATCTAGAGTGGCATCAGACATTGCACATTCGCGCGTTCTTAGCTACGTCACAATTGGTTTATGGCTACCAGTGGCGGCCGGCGTTATTTTCTTTAAGGCATGATTTACAACAATATTTTGACAAAAATACAGGTGGCACGGCAACCATTACCACATCGCCTTTGATAATGTTTACCGCAGTAGCTAACGAAACATCAGGCATGAATCCTGCAAACCACGGCCAAAAACCCGGAAACTAGCTTTCATACAAAAAGTTTTTCTTCAACTCCATTATTTTCAATATAGTATAGTAAGTCAATACACTTTTCTCAGTAATGCTCTCATCTCTTCTGCAAATTAATTGCTCATGAAGGTGATGGGTGTTTTATTTGACAAAAATATATGTCTTCCGTTAGCAATGTTTGGATGAGAAAACAAAAAAAAGTCTTTTGGGGAAAGATCAGATGAGTGAGGAGGGTGAGTAGTTCAAATCGTAAATCATAGATATTTGCTATGGCAACTGCTGAGATGTGAGACGTCGCGATGTCTTTGTGAAACATATTCCAATTTCTGCAAATGTGAGCATTTCCCGCAATTTATGCATGGAGCTTCATCTAGCATACTTTCACGTGCATGTGATGGAATTTTGAGCCACAAGGAAATATTTCATTTTTGAAATACCTCAGAGAATCCCAACGTTAGAATAGATATATTGTTTTTCAGTAAACACTGTGAATAATTTATCCTAATCTCCCATCTTTAACGGAAGGAATCAAATGAAAATTCAATCAACAGTAGCGAAGAAAGAATGAATAATTCTTGATGGTTATGACTGAATTTACCCTGTTCTAAATTGGACGGATACATTATTTAGATGTTGGATTTGATAATCCAACTGTATTTCGTTCAATGAATAAATCATTGATAAATCGATATGAAATTTGCGAATCGAAACAATTTTAGTTTTTGGGAAAAAACCTTCCCATTGGTAAATAACGAGTGATTAACTTTCAATGATTAATGATTAACTGAGAAAGGTGATTGAGGCCCCATTACAAATAACCCATTGCTTGCAATCATACGTAATTACACGTAGGAAAAAGGCAAATATTAGGTGTAAATCAGGTAGTAAATAACAATAAGATAATAATGGAATACAAGTAATTAATTTAATGACCCTCATTATACGGGATAAAGATTCGTCTTTATGCATAAAAAGCATTGGCATATTTTCAAAAAAGTAGTTTTAGCCATCTCCTGATTATGTTAACTTGGTTAGCGAAACGCGTGTCGAAAGACAGCTTTTTTGTTTTGGTTAAGGGAATGTGTCTCCAATAGGAAGTTACATCAACTTCATAATGACCATTCCTTAATAGTAATTGATGACCTAATACATTTTTGCTTGGATCATAATAATAAGTTTCCTGTCATTTCCGTCTCCTATCGATAATGAAATATGCCACATCAAAAGAATAAACATTTCAATATCGCAAGCTTTGAGCAGATAAGATCTAAGCAGACATTCCCAAATCGAAATGAGAATGCAAAGATACCTATTAAAGGTGTCTTTCGGTACCATAAAAAATTGCATTGTTTGGGTCTTGTTTTAACACCTACCTGTGTTGGGTTTTGGTGTTTCATAATAAAGAAATTAAATCTGTAGCACTTAAGCGGAGAAATTGGGGTCAAGGCCAAACAAACCAATCAAAATATTGTTGCATCAGGTAGGCGATAATAATATCTGAAAACTGACAGCGGTAAATAATGATTATGAATAGTGTGTCGTGAACCGTGTAAATATGGACATTCGATATTACCTACTTCATGTGATGTGACGAAGAAAAATGGTGTGTCATTAAAATATTTATTGAATTTCATTAGTTTCGACTTCCATTGTCTATTATGATATAAAATGATTTGAAATCTGGATTTGGAGAGATATCCGGATGAAAGAAGAGGAAAAACACCTGCAATAAGGCGTTCTAACCGTTAAAAAGAACAAACAAGAAAATAAAACGTTCAGTTTGAGTAGAGCCATCAAGATGATAGCACAACCTGATATCGACAGCGCTCGCTGTTTTCCGGGTTGAACCGGGTTTGTAATTTTCATCTTTTCGACGTTTCGGCTCCTGCTTTGGAGCCATTTTTAAGAATCACTTAGATTTGTACTTACATGACTCGAGGACGAGTCGTAATCTCCCTTGTCCCCAAGTCTCTTCACTAGGTCTATACTTGCTTTGTTCCACCCTAAGTTCGCACTGGTCACTCTGTTGTTCGGGGCCCATATTTATATTGTTGTAGCAGTTATCCGGTCTGCCTGACCGGGCATCTGAGTTATTTTCAGGTATATTGCGTGACAACTATGTCCGCCATGTTTGTGGAAGTCTCTGCGAATCATTTCGCTTGTTAAGGCAGCTGGAAAATTTTTCAATTTCGATTGCTTCCATAATTATTCTGGCCTGAAGATTTTTCTCTGTAGCAAAGGTCTTGGTATTTTCGAAGCTTATTATGGGGCCTGTTTCCTGGTGATGTTTGAAAAGAGATGATGCTGCATCTGATTTGCGAACAGCTAGTTCATGTTCATAGGTTCTGTTGGAAATTCTTCTGTTGGTCTGGCCCATGTAAGTTCTGGGACAGTTAGAACATAGTATTTCGTATATGCCCTGTGCTTCATTGCGTATTGTGAACTTGGGTGTTTTTAAAATAGTGGAGATTTGGTTGTTAGCTGTGAATACTGTCTTTACGTTATGTTTCATCAGAATTCGGCTCACCTTGTCAGTAACTCCATGAATGTAGGGGAGAAAAGCTTTTATCTGGTTGGTCTGTCGTGGGATGGTATTTGTGTCTGCTGTCGTTACCCCTATATATATATATATATATATTTCTAAGTCGTCTTTTTCATGTAAAGGAAAAATAAGAGAAACTTCCACCCAAGTTAAGAAGAGAGCGTTGTTCTGCAGATAAGTTAATGAGATTCATTAGCGGTCCTGAATAAAGGAACTCATTATTTTCAGAAGCCTCAGTGAAATTTCTATGTCCCAGAAAAGTTTCATTCCTTAATTTGTTCATAATGTTTTGAATGCCTTGTTCTGAAAAATGTGGGACAAAAATAGAATTTAATGGGGATGAAGTAGTAGTTGCCAATTTGTACGTTGGTTTGCATTAAGTAACATATATTGAGGATATGTGTTTCACCGTTATCATATAAATCTATATCATCATATATTTATATCAGGCCGATTATTTACTACATAAACAAAAAGTAAGAAAAATAGATAAAACCGTCCAATAAGAATAAAATATTAATGTAAAAATAGATAAAATCTTAGGCAATATGGATAAAATTATGCTACTTACAATGCAGTATGATACAACTTTGGGATAAATTTGACTAAGACTAACTCACTCAAACTATTTCACTCTAACAGATTTTTTTTAATTGTCTATCTTTTTCGGGAATGTGTTTTCTTATTTGTTTTTTGAATATTGGTTTAGAATAAGATTTTTTTATTTTGTGAGGTACGGTGTTATATAATTTAGTTGCCATTAAAGAATATGCTCTTTGTGAAATTGGCTTTTTGACAATAGGATAGGTTAATTGGTTGCGATGTCGTGTGTTATAGTCGTCGTTTCGTGATGATGCTTTATTTTTGCTGAAATGATACTTCACGTTTGTACAATAGTAATATAATTGTCTCATATCCATAATTTCACACTCTTTATACATACATGAGATCTGACGAGAAATGTGAATTTCTAGACATGATCAACTTTATGAATCTCCTTTGTAACACATCTAACGGATGGAGGTGTACACGCAGAGATGATCCCCATGCTATTATACCATATCTCAAATGGCTCTCTACTAGGGAACTATATAATTAATTAAGTTGAATAAGTTGTGAGGTTAGTAATTTTTTGAAGAACGGAAGTTGTGAAGCATTGTTTGCAGTTTTTTTTTTAATTGTATACTTTATATGAGACTCCCACCTTAAGTTTCTATCTATGTAGACTCCCAAGTATTTGATTTCTCTCAGGGAATCTATTTTTCTTGTTTTTCCTTGTTCGCCGACATCAAGAGTTTCAAATGGACAATCATTGGGTAGATGGCAGCTAAAAGGAAGAAAATTAGTTTTTTCCAGATTCACTGTCAGGAGCCTTTGGTCAAACCATTTTTTGAGCAAGTGGAAATCTGTTTCTACGTTCTTTTTCAAATCAAGCCAAGTAT
>WOGP01004258.1:0-14211 GCA_015342065.1 Leptinotarsa undecemlineata | reverse complement strand
GCGCGTCGAGTGCAAAAATATTAGTTTGGTGTTTGGGTAATTGATCAAAGAAGTTATTCGATAATTGTTTATTTATAAATAACATGTATGAACTCCAGTAGGTCATTTACTGGGAGCAAACATATCATTCTAATTCTGATCAAAGTGAAATTAAAAATGGTGTTCATTGTACATGTCTAGAGTCGTACTGGAAGTGGAATGAAATAAAAATGTTTCAAGTTTTTCTTCAGAATAGTACTATGTAGAAAGAAACATTTTCAAGAAGTTTCATACACCGATTGTGGCTGATACTGCCAATGCTTTCTTCAATTCATGACTATTTGAAATAATTTGGATAAACCCATCAATGGTTTTAATTGGGTAGAAACCTAATGTAGTTTTTTTTTATCCTTCCATAAAATTTCAGCTTTCTGGGAATCTTAATATCATATAACTGTTTAAATGGGTAATTTTCTTTTCCGAATTTAACAAGAGAAAGAAATTAAATTATAAAATGAGTTTTCGCTCTTTTTTGTCATTTCCTAATAGAATTTGAAATTAACCAGTATATTTTGAATTGATAGAAAGTAAAACTTATCAAGTACAACCATTTGTATAATTTTATTCCACTTACATGCCTAAAAGTTGTCTCAACCTCGAAATGTTCTTTATTTGCCACTGCCATTTGTTAGAGATATCAAAGACAAAAATGAGATGAATCTTCGTGTTTTTTAATATTTTATATTTTCCTTTTGAGTTGTGATGGGGAGATGGGGGTAATTCAAATAAAAAATAATCGATACTTCGATTATCATAATAATTCGAAATATCGAATCGATATCACGATAATTCGAATTATTTTCCTTATAATTATATGATCGTTGCTTTCTTTTTCATGCAAAGATTTTCAGGTGTATTTGACCATAATTTCACATTATTTGCATCGCGGAACTCAAACATAAGCATACTCGTATAGTTGTACTCCATTACTTGTATCAGAATTACAACTATATCGCATCGCATATTGTCAATTTTAAGTTAATCGCTAATAGTAGACGTTTTTGTTGGCATTAATCCTTTCCAGATTGGGCTATTCCCGACAAAAGTAATTATCTACTTGTTATTTGATCGAGCAGAGACAGCAAATTACTTTTAACTAAGATTGATGTCAACCGAACACATTTGGAAACGGTCGGCATCTTAGACTAGGTCGGCATTAAGTTATCTCAAAAATTAATGGAATGGAGCTTCATTCCAAAATTCAAGCAGAGAACTCAATGAGCAAAATGAACAATGATTTTGACAAACTCAAAATGAATTCACTATACATAAAAATGGAATTTTGTTCTCAGTTTTCAGTAAATATCACAGTTTAATCTAATATGGTACATTCACATTCCTTTGGATTGGATAAATTTCAGTGAATGCCTGGCGAGGCCTAAACAAGTACTGTATTACCGATGTTTATTGGGTGATTCCACTGTACATTGCGAGTGAATGATAATTCGATTATCCGAAAATTCGATAATGAAAATAATTCGATTATGCACATCACTACTTTTGAGCACCAAAACGGAAATTCTATTTCGTGACAGTTGAAACTTGGCTCCGGCTCTTAGGAGGAGAAAACATCCTCAGAGTGACTCTGAGAAAACATTTCAATATTATAGACATGATAATATGGATTGAGCGTGACTGTTACATATATTTCACCTGTGGATCACACAACGAGTCCCCTTAATTTCAGTTGGTATGTATTGCATTTTTATAAGTATGTACTACACAAGCTTTGTCTACAAGCCTTTGTCTTATGATAATAAAGCATATTGTTATTATTATTATTATCATCTTTTGTTTGTTGTTGGAGTCAATGTTATCTCTTCAATGGCCAGTCCGTTATTGTTATTACGGCATTGCTTAACATGTCTCAACCTTGGTTTCTATAATGTGATTTAGAAATTCGAATCCCAGAATGACCAACAGAAATTACATTCGAAAGCAACATCTTTGAGTAATGTTGAAAAATGTTTCGCTTATAAATATACACAACAACGTTGTGTTCATAACGTCAATATAAGGTTCAGGGGAATACTTACTCCACCTTCTTTCAAAACTGAATATTTCCGCAGGTGTTTTAGTTATCAAATATGCTTTGTGACGAATGAATCTCCTCTCGAATTACGTACAGCTGGTTCCAAAAAGTCAAGTATAATCTATTCAATCATTTATTCAATACACGTCAATGATATGATTTCATAACTTCACATCGTTTTGCTTCTACTTCTGTAAACTAACTTGTCGTAGTGTGGACAAATTTGTATATTTTTCTTTGTTTTTGTATCATTTGAAGAAAATTCAATACAGAGGTATTTTATAAGGTTAAGTGGAAGAACAGTTCAGTTGTTGAATTTATTCAGGAACTGAACTGAAATTCGCCCTTCATTTTCAAAAATTTTCTGTTGATGGATTTCCTCAATCCTGTTTTTTATTATATATTTTTTGAAAGTAATAAAGACGATTATTTTTTTTTCCTTCGAAGTATTCGCTGGTCAGGGCCCTATCCCCCGAAGCCTCGATCATTCGGGAGGGCGCGTCAGCATTATCAACCAACGACCAGTCCCCATACCGTGGGGTAAGTGATCATTGGGTCAGAGAATCATGTGTCCTGAGCAAGCGTAGTGAGCCAAGAATGACAGCCTTCTGCATCTGTTCGGCTAAGATTTTTGCATTAGTGCGGCAAGCCGGTATGATTTTAAGATTCGAGAGTAGAGAGGGCATCATTCCGCCAAGGACTTCAATAATCAGAAAAACCTTCTTAACAGAGTGATCTGGATAGAGTCTACGGAGTTCGAAGAGACAATCTCGATATTTCATCCGTTTTTCCTCCTCTTTTCTGACGAATATTCGTCTCGCCAGGAGCTCAAAACTACACGACAAATATGGTTTTACTCTGATGGTCGAGAAGGACTACATCAGTCTTATTAGCTTGTATGAGCTGGTAGGGAACGAATAGTTTCAATAAATTCGGCACTTCTCTTAGGGCCGCGTTATGTCGATGGATATAGGCCGAGACCGCATATGCTGATAGCAAGTACTTATTATTATTATTAGTAATAAATAGTATCAGAATTTCATCTACCTATATTCTTGTTATTTAATATTGGAACTTTCATCAAAACTCTAAATAGTCTAGATACTTTACTGAATTCAGTAGGTTTCGATTTATGACTGTCCAGAATTTCATCGAAATCCCTATATTATCATGAAGTTTTGAGTGAAGAATGTGTGGAAAATATGCAGTTTAATGTTGTTACTAGAAATTCTAGGAGTGAGAGATCAAACCTGGTGAATCTAGTGGAGTGGTCAGACCAATATAATTTTCGTTATATATGACACAAAGATATGCTACATATGCTACATATGTAGATTTCTTCAATCTTGTCCTTGTCAATGTGACAAAAAGAAAGAAGTGTCAAAATTCCTAAAATACCAGTTTTCATCCCAGACCAACCAAATGAAAATATTCATTCAGATGCTGGTTTATCTCATCAAGATAATTATATACAGTTGATTTTTCCACATTCTCACTTGATCTTGAAGACAAAAACTCCCAAAACAAGTGTGTTTCTTGTTCCACTTCTTTCACATACATGTTTCTTGGAAATTAAACAGATTTTTTTATAAAGATGAAGAAGTAGGAAGCTAAAACCTTTCTTTCCCAAAAAATCCAGGCTCCACTTATAACCAATTGAATTTGTGTTGGGTTTTGCGAATTTTTATTGTTACCCAAGCTTTCAGCAAGTTGTTGGTTAATTTTTGTTAATTACTCACCCTGTTGGAAACCAGACAGTGTTTTATGAATACCTAGTATCATCAAAAAAGGTACTTAATATTTTTTTCGTATCCATAGTGCTCGAGCAAACTGCCTATGAATAAGCGGTTTCACTTTAAGGCCCACACTATGATGCTGTTCTCGGTCTGATCTCGCTCCGGTCTTGGTCCGTTCCCAGTCCAGTAAAGTATTCTCAAACAAGAAAGAATTCTTACTATCGTATCGCTCTGGTTCCGATCCAGCATCGCGTCGGTACTGGTTGGTCGAAAAGAATATTTGACTGGAGCAAGACTGGAGCGAGATCGGACCTGTCATGACTTGTACCGACAGTGTGAATACGTTTTTGTTTCAACTCTAGTATTAAATCGTGGGATTCTGAAAAAGTTAAGTACTTTATTTGACTTATATATAACATTTGATCATAAATAATTAACTTTTCTTCGTCGTCTATCAAATGACGATATAAAGTGTGATATTCGCCTTCTTCTTTTCTCATTACTAAACTGGGATGTATCCACATTTTTTTCTTTTCATTTTATGTTATTTTTTTTCATTTGTATTTTGTTCGTCCAAACTATAATTATTATCTCTAATTCTTCGATTGAAAAATTGAATGCCATTTTTTTGGCGAGTACAATTTATCGAAATATTTCGAGAAACGTCCTATGTCTACCATGGATCGAGACAGACTGTGTGTGGAACTAGTATTGTAGACCCAGCGGGATTTGATCGGACCGAGAACGGAGCGAGATCGGACCGAGAACGGCATCATAGTGTGGATCGAGCCTAAAGAAAAACCAGCTGACTGATTGCTTTTTCAAGTGGGATGAGTAGGTAAATAAACATATATTTTAACACAACATTTGTATTTTTTATTAAATCCGACATTGTTACAATAAAAAGGTATATATATGTACATTAAACTGACAGTCCTTGTAACAATACATAATGGTGAAATTTTGTTATTCCAGACAGATTTGAAATTGTTGTGTGAATTTTAGATATACAAACACATAAAAACTAGTTGTGTGAGAGCCATTTATATTCTTTCATAAAATTATATAACAATCTATAAAATCTATAACATGCACTGCTTCTATACACTTTATTATCTTATATTTTTGGCACACCCATTTGGAAGTTAAGGGAAATACCTATCTTCATATATTCCCTTGAAAGGCACCGGTCGAGCATTCATTGTTGGAGAGTATGCAAAAAATTACTTTGACCACTGCATGTCCATCTGAACACTTACCCATCAAAAATCACTTTCAATTTGAATTGGGGTGAGAATTATATATTTAAAAAGGCATTTTTTTATAAACCTGTTCAAAAATGTTTGTTTCGTTCTAACAAGAATTGGGAATGACAGGTAAATATGTTTTCGTTGAGTTTCATATAATTTTTTTTTATTTTTATGACATATTTATTATATGGCACATTAGGTAGATAATATACAGGTTGTAACATAAGTACCTTAAAATATTCAAGAGACGTATTCCGGAAACAATTTTAAGAAAAAAGTCTATATAAACTTGTGACCGGAAATGCTTCGCTTCGGAAATACCGGGTGTTGAAATTGAATAAATTGAATTTTTTTGTTGAATTTTGCAAAAAATAAGTTTTTTGCACGAAATTTGGTACCCGGGTTATTTTGACGTTGGAAATCATGATTTCTTATTAATTTTTATGTAACATATGGAGGACGCTACGTAAGCTGTCATTATTTATTTCAAATTTTCCTAATTTTTTTGACAGTGAACGTTTGGTACTTTTTTTTTTTAATATTTCCACACCTTTTTCCAGTAAAAAAACACTTCTTCAATAACGCTGGAGGTGACCATTTTCGAGATATATAAATACAAATACTTAGTTTCTAGGGCGCTAGTTAAAACAAAATAAACAAACAAAAATTGTTAAAAACTTATGACAAAAACCAACCATGTTTTGAAAAATTTCAAAATTTATTTGTATCTCGAAAACGAATGATAAACATTTTATAAAAAAGTCGTTTATGTTGACGAGATCCACCAATACTTAGTTTTTGTAATATTCTCAGCAACTTCACTTAGCGCCCTTGGAGCTAAGTAATATGCATCGATATAGAAAATTGTGAATATCTTGAAACCGATCACCTCCAGCGTTGTTGACGAAGTGTATGTTTTTTACATGTAAAAGGCGTGGGAATCATAGTTTTTTCCATGAAAAGTGACAAAAGTTTACTATCAAAAAAGTTAAGACAATTTGAAATGAATAATGACAGCATACGCAGCGCCCTCTAGATGTTACGACAAAATTGATACAAAATTATGATTTTCCACGTCAAAAAAACCCGGATACCAAATTATGATCCATAACTTATTTTTTGCAAAAGTTATTTTCAAAAAACGAACAAAAAATTCAATTTCAACACCCTGTATCTTCGAAGGGAAGCATTTCACAAGTTTATATACACTTTTTAGGTTAGACCGTGTTATAAATCACACGTTAAAAGGTAAAACCTCGTTAGTTCTTAGCTCGCCCAAGTTTCTCAACTTCTGAGAGTTGTCGTTCATATGGGGGCGACAGCTGATTAACGGAAAAACAGACTTTTTCAAACAGATTTTTTTAATCAAAATTGTCTCAGGAATACGTCACTTGAATATTTTAACATACTTATATTACACCCTGTATAGAATAGATTTTCATGGTTGAAAAAATCATTGTACATGAGTATCTGCAGTGAACATTTGGAAAACTGATATTTCTCTTGATGTATTGTTATGATATGCCGTCACGGCATATTGAATATTTTGGTGTGCACCTGGATATCAGAATTGCCTAGAATATTTAGAAATTTTGGCTTTCAATTATACCATACAATTGACTTCCCTCTGGAAGTTTCGACATGAGTAATTATGTAACAAACAATGAATCACAGTATAAACCACTTTCAGTGAGCATACATCATACCTAACTTGATGGGTGACTAGTTCATAATAATGTCGACGCAGTGAGTTAACTTAAAAAACTGAAGAGGTATATTCAGAAGAGTGGAAAGTATCACGAATTTTTCCGGTACACAAAATAGGGAAGAAATCTCTGACTATAGACCGATTGCACTCATCTCTGTATTCTCCAAGAAATCAGAAATCTCCAACTATAGACCGATTACACTCATCTCTGTGATCCCCAAATTGTTTGAGATAATTTTATTTGATTTGATTTATGCACATGTAAGAAATTCGATACGAGAATTTCAACATGGCCTTATGAAAATGAAGGAAACTGTATCGATATCTGTGCACCTTAACTCAAATCATATCCAATGGATAACACCTAGATGAAATATATGATTTCAGTAAGGCATTCGATACAGTTTCCCATCAACAATTATATTTCGAGTTGGATGCATATGGTATTTCCTCAAAGATACAAAATTTACTAAGATCGTATTTGAATCATCGTAGTATTTTTGGCACAGTCGTGGGTTCCCCAAATATCTAATTTGGGGCCGCTGTTATTTTACTTTTAATAGATGATATATGCGCTTCGTTACAATCAACAGAGCTGATTTTTGCTGATAACTTGAAGCTTTTTACAGAAATTCGTGATTTATCTGATTGTATGTTGCTCCAGAGGGATTGGAGCTCACTCCAAAAATAGTTCAATAGGAACAAACTCTTTCTCAATGTTGTAAAATGTAAAATTATGACTAACTTCGAATAATAAATCCGTACCAGTTCAATTATACAATTGATAATATCGACTCACCAAGAATTATTGAATCTCTCGACTTGGGAATGTCATTCGACAATAAAGTTACATTTAATGTGCACATCGAAGATACTGTTCAAAGAGCTTCTGATTCGTTGGGATTTGTTATACGAAACTGCAGAGAGTTTACATCATTTGAATGTATTCCGTCGGTTTACTATAGTTTGGTACGTAGTGAACTAGAGGATTACAGTTCTGTCCGGAATCCTAATCAAACAAAATACATTGATGCTTTGGAAGGTGTTCAGAAGAAATTCCTCAAGTTTGCGTATTGTGAGAATTCATCCGATTAGAAATTATGAATACATTTGTCTTTTGTATGAATTTGATTTCGTAACATTGACGAGAAGACGAGTGATAGCAGATCCCATTTTCATCTATAAATTGGTCAATGGTGCTATGAACTCATTAACTCTATTGTCCCAAAATAATTTTAATGTGCCTTGATATGCATCCAGATTGAATGTCATATTCAGCATCATTGTACCCAATTCTCAGTAGAATTTCTACAGTCCAGTAACCTCTATGTGCCAAAGTGTCAATAAATACTCTATAGATTTTTTTTTACCTGAACCAATTTAGAAATAATTTGTATAGATTAGTTGCTAGCTGAATATCAAAATGTTCACTTATACTTCCCTTTATCTAAAAATAGTAACCTGCTCTATTAATGTATGGGTAGGTACTTCTTTTGATGGCTCTTGGCCCGTTGGATGTATAATAAATTATGAACTGAAAAACACGCTTCAATAACAACACTAACTAAAAAATAATTGCTAACTAATTTAATTTTGTTGTTGAAAAGCGTGGGATGCTAAATATCCTTTGTTATGAATACTTGGTTAGGAGCTGTCTGCCAAACTGGTACTACGCTTTTTTACAACACAATTAAATTAATTTCGAATAATTTTTCAGTTTGTGTTGTAATTGAAGCGTGTTTTTTTAGTTCTTTAAACTGTTATTTATTTTCCACTTTTTACTTTGGCTCGCTATGTCAAGCCCATTTGTTATAATACAAAATATATACGCATGCGCAGACAGTGTAGTGTTTCTCTTTTGCTCTTACACAAGAGTCCGTGTGAGGAAATTTTATTAATTCTGGCGATCCTGATCTGGATAATGAGATAAACTTATGAAATTATTGTGTTGTCACCTTATTCTTGATGAGAGTACAAAGTTACAAACAAACATAAAAGTGAAGCTAATATAAGGGTGTCAATTAAATGATATAGATAAAATACTTTGTCTAATTTCCACTTAATGTATTGATATTAAGTATTAATATCAATACATTAAGTAAGTGGAAATTAGACAAAGTATTTTATCTATATCATTTAATTGAAGATGAATTTCCACAAAATAAATAAGCCATCGATATCACAAATAAGGGTGTTAATAAATACATAAATAAGGTAGGCTCTTGATTTGTTGCTTTCATTGTGATGATATTGCCTTCATTTGAATACAGTTCTTTCAAAGGGATAGTATGTAGGATACTCAAATCTGCATATACTGACTGAAACCATGAATGTAACGATTTTTTCTGAGAATCGACTGTTTGTTCATTGTTGTCTATGATCAAATTAAGGTGTGAATGAAATAGTATATTGAATAATAGGTGATTTGTGGCTTTCAATTCGACTTGGAACCTTTATTATCTTTATGACAAATCTTTCTCACTTCCACAGGTATTGTGTTTTCCAGGGCTTTCCAAGGTTTTTAGTAAATTTTTGAATGAATTTCTTTACAATACAGGTTCACAACGTTACAACTCTGTAAACTTTTATTAGATTTCACTATTTGTACTAATCGATTATATTAAAAATTGCTGAAGTTGCTATTGTTGTTTACTGAAAACATTATATAACCTGTGTCAGTAATATTGAAAGGATTGCTTGCACATATGATTTGATGGCTGCAAATATAATAAAGTATCTAGATACATACTCAACACTCTGTATTATGAGTGATCTTCAAATGTATATTTCTATAATTGTGAACCTTGTCAGAAGTGGTGTACTATCTCTGAAATTTGGTTGATTGCGAGAAAAGTACTTTCTTGTGTTTTTCTGATACATCCAGGAAAATGAAAATACATTTGTATCGTTCAATGAATATTTCTCAAGTCATTTTCTTTCTCATACTCTGCAATGGTGAATGCTCGTAGTGAATGACGTACAAACCTACAAAATCTCTACCCCAAAAAAGCCTTCCATGTGCCATTTTTATAATTGTTTTGCAAACATCAACAGTGACTTATTTTTTTGGTAGCTGATTGAGTGTTCAATAGCAAAAGAGACCTATATAAAGCATGAAGTCAATATCTGATTTGTGCTTTCCGTGAAACTAGACGATAGAAACTGAATGAAAAGTATTCCACAAAATTAAGATCGCTCGTGTTTCTTGTTATTTTTTCAATTAGTCGTCTGATGAAAGTTGAGAGTTTTTGGCATCAAAAGCTTCTTGAATTCTCGGTACCGTAAAAAGGGTTTCCACAAAAATTGAGGTAGTTGGGTTAATATTCATGGATGACACATTTTTAATTGAAGCAAAGGACTCGAAATATCGCATATTTTATTTAAATGATGTTTAATATTACTTATATATCTGAAGTGAGAATTTCCACCATCTGAAGTTGATTCGTGAAAATTTCAATGAAAAAGTCCCAGAATATATTTTTAGTGGAACGCAAGTGTATATAATAAAACATAACGTACTCCTTTTTATAAACCTTTTGAGTTTCTAACTTTTCATAATCTGAAAAACAGTAACAATCAATTTTCTATGAATGAGAAACAAACAAAAAAAAGGGAGTATTTTCGATAACTTGAAAGGGAAAAAAACATATCAATAACAGTGATTTTGGAATCAGAAGTGTAAGAGAGCTTTTCTTGTAATTTCATTACTAGGCAGCGTTACTCGTATAAGAGATCAGCAAAAATTGCAACATTTCTGGTCCAGTGTCTGATCTATTTCGATTTTCAATTTCTAGTTGAAATATATATTTAACTTTCAATAAAATACAAATCATGAAATTATATAACAACAAATATTAATTGGCGTTGCGGGGCGACTTCATTGATTCCAGTGGAGCATTTGCTTTCTTAGCTACAGGAAAACCCGAAAAAACACGCAGCACCACATCATCTGAAGATATTGATCTAGTTAAAATAATATTTTTCCAGCTCTGGCGTAAGTTGAATTTTCAACCCTATAGAAGAGTATTACGTTCACATAAGAGTAACTGCATCTTGACTCTCACTTAACAGTAAGGTGTTTAAAAAAAGAGCAACCTAAATTTGATTTTTAAATAACTCTTTTTTTGTAACCAATATCGAAATTATCCTAAACGAAGAATCTATTGAAGAACAGAGATTAACTCAAAAAATAACGATCTGTGTTTTTATTTACTCAACTACAACTAAGAAGAACTATTCCTCTATCTCACATTGTCTCTTGAATGCTCATAATAATCCTATTGAGTGATCAAGTAATTTAAAAACTAATCGTAGGATTGAATCATTTATTTCTTCCTTCAACTTCAGAAATAACCTAAAAATTTGTTTCAACCTCTGTATGAACATTGTTTGTTAGTATAAACAATCAATAAAACATTATCTAAGTTCTTTATATTTTTGATATTTTTCAGATTGTGGAACGTTAAAAACTTAAAAATTTCATTCTTTTCATTGCATATTTTCTTACCTTTTGACAAAATTATCTAAAACATGAGAAAAATGTTCCTCTCAGAGAATACATATTTCGATGGCGCTCCAGATTTTCTGTTTATTCACAAGAAACTATCAATATGTATAATAATATAAAGAGATCATGATGGTTTGAGATATGTTAGTGGCCTGAATTACTTATTCGACTATTCGTACTTGTTAGGCCCGTGATTTCAGTTTTCATGAGAAAATATCTAACACTTCAAAATAAATAGTCTCAAAGGTTTACTACGTGAAATAACGATTTGGTTTTTCAACCATCATCAGTAGTTGGTTATGAAAGATGAGATGAAATATCAAAAATCCTTATTTTTCATAAAGTTTCAGATTTTAAATGAAACACCTTAGGGGCCGTCCATCAAACACGTGATATTTTTTTAGCATTTATTAACCCCCCTCCCCCTTGGTGATACGTGGTGAGGTTCAAGAGTAACCCTTCTTTCACAACCAAAATCACGTGTATTTTGCAGTACCTACAAAGAATTTAAAAATTTTTAGAATATCATCTTTAAATACATTAAATAAATACATTTGAATACACAAATAATTTTATTCTGAAATTAAGGTCTATGATATTAAAGTAATGGTGTAATCATGCAAAAAAAACATATATTGTACTAGTACATGAAAATACTTTTCAATGTTCACTGTCCTCGGACCACAGATTAGCAAGATTTTCATCCACACTATCAACTGGATAAGCATCTTGCAAGTCAGTTGTTGGCACTTCTTTCTTGAAGATCAACGTTGACGCGCGGGGAGTTTGTGCTTTGTTTAGAAATCGCGCGTTTTACAAAAAAAATGAATATATGTGATATCGCACTACTTCCCCCTTCCCCTTGTGATATTTCCTGATTTTTGCTTAACCCACTCCTCCATTTCAAGCCTCACGTGATTATTCGACGGCCCCTTACCAATTCATTTAAAAACGTTTCTTGTTAACAAATGTTACGGCAATGATATATTTAGAGCATATCCTTCATAAAATATTTTTGATATAAAGATCCTCACTGGGGAACGACTCTTTTATATGTTACGGAATAGACTTAATAGGGCTCTTAGGGCCAATTTATAGGTGAAGAATTTAACAATTTTCGTTAAGTTTTAACTGAGTTTCAATTCTCAGAAGCATTTGGGTGGTTTATAGGATCCGATTAAAACAGTTGGCATTTTTTAGTGAAAATAACAATAGTGAATTTTCAAAATTAACATACTATGTTTTGGTGAAAAGTAGTTGGACTGAACTTTTTTTTTGTTTCAAATGTTTGAATGTTTGTTTATAATGGTCGACTACTTCACGACGTTAGGCATACTGTTGAAAAATCTTCGATTTTATCTATATACTTAAATGATTCTCTACTAGCAGCAAAGAGTTCTCTAGTCTACAGAGACAAGTTCCACAGTCGAATTTCAATGGTGACATTTTCAAGACATCGAAAGCTGAAAAAGAGAATTGAAAATTTCTTTCACATTTACATACAACAGAAGTTCTTCAACAAACAATCATAATGCCTTTTTACTGCAAATATACTAATGAGAAAATTGAAAGTAGTTCGAACAAAAAAAAACTGAAAGGAATTTATGTGATAATTTAAAATTTTTACCAATATCTACAAATAAATCACCTTGTCATATTCAATATGGAAAAACTTGGCCTATGCCTTACAATAATATTTATTATTATTTTCTTGGCCTACACGATCTTGGCCAATCTAAAGATTCTCATTGATCGGAACATATAAAACACTCAAACCTGCTAAATTCGTAGGTTGACTCCCAATCTTTGTTCAAACGTATCTTACAAAACTGGCTTTTACTCATTAATTGTGGTAGGACTATGATTGCCTCTGTTTATGCTTCGCTCTGTTGATATTTTTGACAGTATATATTCGGTACTGAGATCAGTTTTCTTATTCATATCAGTTTTCTTATTCAAATCAGTTTTCTTTTACAGTCTTTATTATTTGAAAAATATTTTGAGATATTATCTCAAAAAAAAAATTACTTTCAATTTCGAACAAAATCGTTTTGTTAGTCGTATACCTCTGCCAATATTAAGTAAATACAGGGTGTTTCAAATTCGGTCCTCACCATTGGGATCCCGGAACCTATGAGAGATACGAAGATGGTTAAATTGGCGTATTTATCTAACTAACAATATGCCGTTGAGAAAATTCTGAAATTCCGAATATATTCGGAGATGTCCGGAAAAAACAGAAATTTTGGAAATTTTTTTTTTCTGCATTTATTTTTCGAAGGTTTTGAAAATAAATTGCACTTCCACATTGTCACTTTTTCCCTGCTACATAATGGTGTTTTCAGATTTGCTATCATTCAATGGCATTTTATTGTTGTACAAGTCATTGAATTTTTGGGAAAAATGGCTTTCACCGATGAAGAAAAAAGAGATATGATACAAATGTATTACACATACGATAGAAAATGTTAGGACATCGTAAATATATTTAAACTTGTATCCTGAAAGACGACAACCACATCGAACTATCTTCAAGTTATTGGATCAAAATCTTACTGAATTTGGTTCATTTGAAAAGCTGAGGACAGAATGGACCAGGAAACTGGAATATCTCCGAAAAAGGATGATAACTTATGGTACATTATTGAAAAGGTAAAATATGGTTCTATTCAAAACAGAGATAATCCAATGTAGCGCCCATAAGAAAAATAAAGTGGATGATGGTGGCCGGAAGATTAAACGTCGGCTAGCAAATCTGAAAACACCATTATGTAGCAGGGAAAAAGTGGCAATGTAGAAAACCATTTTATTCTCGAATCCTTCGAAAAATAAAGCCAGAAATGAATAAAAATCATTTTCCGATATTTCTGCTTTTTCCGGGTATCTCCGGATATACTCCGAATTTCAGAACTTTCTCAACGGCTTATTGTTAGTCATGT
>WOGP01004257.1:0-14214 GCA_015342065.1 Leptinotarsa undecemlineata | reverse complement strand
GGAGGATCTTTGAAGTATGCAAACATATGTTTGTATACAGACACGAACATGATAAACCCTGTACCCTGCCGGATGTGACGTCACACCGCTTGGTGGACTCACACCCATACACCAAACACTTCAAAGTCACATCGCCTTGATTTTACTAAACCAATAAAAAAGCAATTAATACGTCATAGTGGTGGGGAGAGGCCTAGAATCGCCCATAATCTCCTACTAGCGTTAGAGGAGACTAGCCTCCAGTTGGTCTCCGTTAATGACTGTGTTTGTTTTTTATTCAATTATTCGGACGGGATGCCGTGACCGACCGGTCACCGACCGGAAAAATATTTCGGTAAATCGTTTTAGTGTTTTTTGATAAAATTTGTTATTTGTGTATCAAACAGGCAGTATTGTATTAATGCAGTGCTTTTTGGTAATATTTTTAATGTGTTTTTAAAGTGTTTTTAGGTTTTTACTTTTCGGTAAGTTTTTTTTTCCATTTATTATGGATAAGTTGGACGTAATTAAAAAATCTGACAATATAGTCGATTGGTTACTGACAAATAATGTTAAGTCTTTATCTTATGATAATTAATTTCACATTATTAAAACTCTGGAAAGGCCTCAACCGAATTTGATTTCAATTAAAGCGTCAGATAATCGAAAAAATCGAGGATTTAATATTAGTTGGTACGATAAATGCGATTGGTTAACCGGTTCCATTAAACGAGAGAAACTTTTTTGTTGGTCCAATGTTTTATTTTCCGTACAAACCAAATACCAAACGTGGTCTAAAATAGGATAATCCCATTTAAAAAATTAACCTACAGAAAGACATTTTAAATTTAAGGAGCATATATTTTTGGCTTGTAAATTAAAATCATTCAGCAAAGAAAATCTAGCAACAGCTTTGGATACAGCTCAAAAAGAGGCCATAAATTCTTTTAATAATCAGGTTATGGAATATCGGTCAAATTTAAAAAGACTTATCGAAGAATAACCTTTTCGCGGACACGATGAAACCGAAGATTCGATTAATCGCGGCAATTACAAGGAACTTTTAATGTTATGGGGCAAATATGATTCACAATTTGGCACTTTCTAAAACGGTGGCGTTTTTTCGGGCACCTCATAAACCATCCAAAATGAGCTTATAGACAGTGTGGCATATATTATTAAGCAAAATATAAGCAAGGAGACGGAAAGTGTTTCTTTTTTTGCATGAGAAATTAATGAAACTACCGATATTACCTGTACATCATAACTTTCAATCGTTTTTAGATATGCCAAATATAGTAATGTGATAGAACGTTTTATGGAGTTTCATGATGTTTTATCTGGGCGCACAGCTGACGATTTGTTTAATTTTTTACGCGTTGAAATTCCAGAGTAGTAATTTCAATGTATTCAAACAAAGACAAATTGATTGATGTCTTTCATTTTATCCTAAACAGTGACAATTTTAAAACTGACGACCAAAGTCTTAGGAAGGCGAGAGGTTTCAAATATATTTTAAATGATCACAAGTTTTGTTTCTTGTTAGAAATATTTAAATAAATATTTGAACATACCGATGTTGTTATTTCTCATTCTTCAAAATAAATCAACAGATATTAATTACTTAATCCAACGGTTAAACAATTCAACAGAAAGTTTGATGTATTTTAGAAATACCGATACATTTTTTAATAATATTTTTGAATCAATTGATTTAACTCTAGAACCGCCGGCGCCAAAAAAAAGAAAAACCAATATAGACTTATCCGGTTTGAGACAAAATCATAAACAGATTTATAATGAAATATTGGCCACATTTCTAATGCAAATCAAAGTTAGATTTGAAGATTTACCTAAATCAAACTACTTTGATTTATTGTTGTTTGAAAAATGTTCGTCCTATACCAAAGATTTTCCCCAAAAACTTTTATAACGTAATAGCTCAGTTTCCACTTTTCGATGTTATTCAACTGAAAAATTAATTATTGGTAATGTACAGCTACCCTCAAATGTTTCAAAATTGCAAGTCTCCTTCAGATTTATCAAATGTTATGTTTAAAAATAATTAATTAAAAATGATTTATATCAAATAACTCAAAAACCCTTCTTCTTTGTTTTTGTTTTTTTAATGGTCAGTTTTATACGTATAATATTCGGCAATACACGATTTTTGTTTGAATTTATGCAAATATTACGTATGTTGCTTTAAATAGATGCGGTTCCCCAAAAAATGTTCGCGCCTCCGGCTGGATTTTCTGTGTGTATATAGTCTTTATGACTTTAGCCTCCCCTGTTCTCTAATGCACGAGCCGTCACTGGTTTTATTTGAGATTGGGATGTTGCCAAGAGGTTCGCGGTGAATATTTTGAACATCTACTTTATCAACATCCATAGTTCCTTTTTGTACTCTATATTTCATTACGTTTTGCAGTACATTTTAGTTTTTGAGTGTATTTAATTGAAATTCGTTAACCACATGATTTTAAATTATTTTATCTCAATTGTTTTAATAAACCTGAAAACGGTAACATTGATCGTTTGCAATATTTTTTACTATTGCTACTATTTTGAATTGAGACTTTTTCATAGTATTTTCGTTCTGTCAATTTTCTCTCTACGGATTCATAAGTTTGTTTTCTATTGAGTATCTCCATGTTCAGCACTGAGCTGAGCAGTGTTGAGCAAAAGAGCTAAACATGTCGGTACACGTCTTGAATTGAATATACGTGTGAGGACTGGAGTTAATTCTTTTCATATTTTCAAGTAGTTTCTGTTAAATAATCTTTACGATTTTCAATGTATTGCAAGTCATTTGTTTTCAACTTATTTTTTGATTTATTTTCACCATTCAATATTATTTTATTCATAAATTATACCTAAGTAATTACATTTAAATACTTTTCAGAATATATTTCACGAGATAATATGATTATTAGTCATACTTACCCTTGGAGATGTTATTTTTTCTGAGAATAGTAATCCGTATAATGCTGGAATATCAAATTGTGTAATATTGCAACAAAAATCTATCGGTCCTTTGCTATAATCTTTGTCAAAACTATAGATATCTCCGGAAAGGCCCAGTTTCATCCAGAATTCCTTGAATAAAATACTACACTCGCTTTATTTTTTTTCTGTCGATGTAATACCTTACGATATGTGGCAACAAAAGACGTCATAATATTCGATGTTACATCACTAATCGAATCGTACTTCGACTGAGGCAAATCAGGAGTAAATTTTATCTTCAAAATATCCGCTGGAGGTACTGCTACGATTACATTGTGGCAACTAAAAATAAATAAAAAAATATTCTACACTTACAAGTGTAAGATTAAAGATGTCAACTATAATTTGTAGTTTAATTTTTTCACATGTGATACATTTTCTCTTCGTGACTACAATATTTTTTTATTTCTCATGCTATTTATGTAATCTGAGTATTATGAAAAGTCAGAATGATTTCGGCACTTTGGCCAAAAAAGTGTAGATCTCAGAATAAGAGATGATGATCCTCAAATTGATATAGATCTTGATTTTGGCATTCTAAAAGTTGTCCCAATATAATATCCTATCACAGTCAGAAGTGACAAAAATCAGTTTTTCACAAATATCTCGCTTTATAGGGTTTTAAAGTTGATGTAATCAGTAAATAATACGTCATATAAAGTTAATGAGCCATCAAAAATCCATAATGGGAAATGTTCCTCCTGACGAAAATCAAGTAGTTTTCATAAAAGAGCTCTAAAACAACGCATTTTAAAATTATCATTTCAACCTTTTTCTTTAAAAAATTATTTTAATACTTAAAAAAGAGGAATGAAATAATGCATTCAACATTTAAAGGGATTCGTTTCTATTTCACCATTTGGCAACATCGCTTATAGCTAATAAAGGACAATGAATCTGTTACCTGTATGAGACAAACAAAGATGACATGTTTTAGATGCGTGCTGTTCTGTTTACTTATGTTCCGAGTTCCGAGACATTCTGTGACATATGCCATTTTGTGCACCTAATCTATCTTCCTCTGTATAAATAAATAACAAAACAACTGTTGTTTATGTTGCTTTTGGAGGTGGTATTGAACTATAATTTATAGTTTGCCTCAATTTGACACTATTGGCATGGTTCTTTAATAACTATGGGATTGGAACCTTTGGTGTGAAAGTTCATGGTTCTTCTTCTTCTAGCATACTACTAACCTGAACTCCGATCTAGCATTCTAGGTGTTGTTGCCAATAAGTGAATTAAAAACAAATACCTTCGAAAATTAAAACCCAACATTTGAAACATCAATTTGAATACTTTCCGAAGTGAACTTGAAAAACTCATGAATTGAACTCAACTTTATTTTGTTCAAACTTGCATTTGCTGTAATAACCCAAATTGAGGAACATTCCCCATTGTGAATAATTTTGCTTCCGTTGTTGATTAACCAGTTATATAGTTGACTGTTCAAAAATGAAGGTGAATACTCAAATTTCGCGGGATACGTAGGTACATTCTATTTGAGATTTTTTATTTTTTTTTTCAAATTGGTTCAGTCGTCTAGAAATGGAACTAAGTGCCCAAAAACACTAGAAATGTTGACAGTGGCATACGGTGATTGTACTCCGAATCAGAATAACATAGGTACAATCTTTTCACAGAAGGTCGAGAAGATGTGAATGACTATGCTCGCCCTGCACGCTCCAGCACGTTAATCGATAATTTTTTTGAAGAACAGAACACATGTACTTCAGGAAAATCCTTGAGGTGCTCTAAGAGCGGTGCCTGTGCGGAAGTAGCGATTCACGTTGAATTTTAATTGCTGGAAATTGAATTCATTTGGAAAAAAATTCTCAGAAAGTTCATTTCACATACACAGTTCTCCAAATGAAAGAGTTCTTGAGCGGGGAAGTTCGAGGTGTTCTGAGTTCAACTTCAAAACGATGAGCAACCATAGTCCGTCGCGTATTTCTGATATGTACCGCTCTTGGAGGAATCAAATGTGCCAAGTCACTTGAACACTTCCAGTGAAAGTATCTATAGAAAAGAAACAAATCCCTAACCTTTCTTCAATGTTCCAAACTATCAAGGTTGCAAGTGACGTTCGAGTCTCCAATCAGGTGGATGGCTCTTTTCTGGATGGAATCCAACAGCTTCAGGAGTGGAGCTCCATACATGAGAATAATACTCCAAATAAGGTCAGATCTGAGCTTTATAAAGCATCAAAAGTTGCTGAGGTGTGTACAGTTTTCTGGTTCGGAATAGTGTTTCAAGCTTTTGAGAAGCGACTTTTGCAATGCCAGCGACATGATTATGCCAAAACATATTAGTGTCCATTTCAACTTCCAACAAACGTATCGAAGCAGAAATTGGAATTGTCTGTCCTGACATTATCATATTTGGTTCGGAGACATTTATCTTTTTTGAATAAAATGTTGAGAAAGTGAAGAAAATCGTTTTGGAGAATCGCAGAATCACTATTAGAGAAGTTACAAGGATGTCGGTTGGCTCATGCCAAGCAATTTTTTCAGATATTTTGGGCTTGAAGCGTTCCAAAATTGCTGAATTTTTAACAAAAAAAACGTCGGGTCATAAATGGTGACAAATCATAGATATATGGTTTCAACATCGAAACTAAAATTCAATAGTCACAATGGAAGAGCCTAGAAGAGCCAAGATCAAAAAAGGCACGACAAGTTCGATAAAATGTCAAGGTTTTCCTCACTGTTTTCTTTGATTACCGTGGCCTAGTGTACATGGTCGTATAATCAATGAGGAGAGTATTATTTTGAAGTTATGCATCGCTTGCGAGGCAACCAGGATTTCTGACCGTAATGGAGAATATGCTAGGCTTCTGGCTCCACACCTAACAACCAATCTAGAAATTTATACAGTCACCATAAGGTCTCCATTGGAATCTTCTAACCACAAACTAATTTCAGTGTTGGGTGAATTATCGATGAATGTTGGGGAACAATCTAAGCCGCGCAAAGTTTGATATGACAGATCAGCTGAATGGGAGGATCTTCAAGACCATTTTCTAAACTTCCCATGATTAAATATTTGTTTCAGCTCTGAAGATCTATCAACTTGTGCCTCCGAAGTCACAGAAGTTATTCTATCATCCATGGATGAATATATTCCTTTTTCAATGAAACGACATTCTAACGGCAAACTTTGCTTCAACAAAAATTGCGAGCAAGCTGTCGCCTCCAAAAATCTCGCCTACCGGCAGTAGCGAAAAAATCCCAATGCCGAAAACTGAACTAGGTTTGTTAGTGCTCGCAGCAGCTGCAAACTTACGGTAAAGGAAAGCAAAGAACTTCACAATCAGAGAATTAGGGATAAACTGCTTACCAATTCCAACGAGTCTAGATCTTTCTGGTCGGTAGCTGAAGCTGTTAATCAGAAATTTACAAAATCCATAATTCCACCACTAATACAAACGGATGGTTCAATTGCAACAACAGTCATAGAAAAAGCAAATCTTCTAGCTGAACAACTTGGGCCCAACTTCTCAGTCGATTTACTGGGAAAAGCACCATCCACTATTCCCACACTAGAATCTACAATCCCGGAAATTACTTTTCGAGAGTCTAGTCAGGCAAATTTTGAAACAGCTCAAAATTAACAAGGCGTCTGGCCTTGATGAAGTGCCCGTTATCATACTTAAAAAGTTCGCAAATGAACTCGCACCAGTATTTTGCAGACTTTTCAACCTGTCTTACAAGACAGGTTGGAAGATGGCTCATGGCGTTCAGCCTATTCCTAAAAAGGGAAAGAAAAATCTTCCAGATAACTATAAACCAGTTACTTTGCTATCAGTGATATCAAAAATCATGGAGAAAATCGTACACCACCATAGCCAGAAATATTTGAAAGACTTCAATATCTTGAGCGATTATCAATATGGCTTCCGGTAACAAAGATCAACAGGCGATCTTCTATTGTCACCCATATTTGGAATAACACAAACGAGATACATGGAGAATAAAGGGGCAACAGCCCTTGATATTTCCAAGGCCTTTGACCGTATTTGGAATGAGGGTTTGCTGGCCAAACATCAATATTATTTCTTGTCAAATAATTTCGGTGCATGACTCTTCAGCTTCTTGAAAGAACGTTCCCTGCAAGTGGCCGTCGATGGATATATCTCGAAATAATTTCATCATCAACGCTGGTGTTCCCAAGGAACCAACCATATTGTCTCCAGCCCTTTTTTTATTGTATATCAACGACTCATTGGATAAAACTAAGCACACGACAGTACACTTGTCTCGTCTTCACATTTAGATTCCAGGACATCGGCTACGGAAGCACATCTTCACCGGCAACAGGAGGTTGCATATCTTATTGAGGGTCTAGAAGTGATTTCGAATTGGGGTGAAAGTAACCAGGTTCAATTCAATGCCACAAAACCCTGGCATCGGTTTTCTCCAAGAAGATAAATGTCTCCAAATGGGATCTAATAATGTTAGGTCAAACAATTCCGCTTTCTCCTTTTGATAAGTTTGTCGGGTGTTGAAATGGACACCAATATATCTTGGCACGATCATTTCGCTGGAACTGCAAAGGCTGCTTCTCAAAATCTTGGAACACTGTCCCGAACCAGATAACTGTACACATCCTAGCAACTTTTGATGCTTTATTGAGCCTAGATCTTACCTCCTTTAAGGTAGTATTTTCATGTATGGAGCTCTGCCCCCAAACATACCCTGAAGTTGCTGGATTTTATCCAGAAAAGAGCCATCCGCCGGATTGGAGACGCGAACATCATGTGCACCTTGAAGCCTGGAACATCGAAGAAAGGTTGGAAATGTGTCTCTCTTCTACATTCATTAAACATTGAGTTTAAAAATGTCCTTATAGAACGAAACTGCATTAACGTTGGTTACAAATAAAAGTGATGAAAATATAGAAAGTTTCAATTCTCTTTTCTTCATTATGACTGCCTACCAAGTAGTAACAGCTACATCCATCAATTTATAATGTTTTTAATGTTTTTCATTCAACAAATTATATCTGAACAACTTCCAATTGTGAGGAGAACTTACATAAATTTTAATAACCAACATGAGCCTTAACTTTTTTCTTCTGCTTCGTTATCGTCTTCTGGTGGTTGGAAAATTTGATCATTGACAAATAATGCAAATCATTTATAATTAGGCATCTCTCAGTTACAAATTAACATTATAAGACGGTTGTTCCACTGGGACTCGTGGTTGACCTTGCATTATTCTATGAATGTTAGTGTTTAGAAAAACATTCAAAACAAAAGTTTCAAAGAAAGATACAAATATCATGAGAGTCATGGGAAGTGGAATATTTGCGAAAAACGAATTTTGTGTAACCTTCGACTTTCAATATTTCAAGGCGCAAACAAGAGACTATATGAGATTTTTGAGAGAAATGAAGGTTTAAACAGGTTCACAGATCAAGACTAGTTCTTAAAATAATCGATGAGTCTACCAATGGATCCGATAAATTTATCTATTGGTCCATTCGAAGTAGTAGCGCATTTCTATGGGTTGAGGCAATCCATCAGTAATTTTCTGTTGATTTTAAAAACTCGCCTTTAATATCTTCCATTCCGGGGTGGAACTCCTAATGTGTTAGAAGGTGAGCTCGAGTTGGGAATAATATTCCTTTTAAAAGAGTCAATCATTCTATAAATTAGTAGTAAATCCTTGAATACACATTACATTTCGACTTACCAGTATGTACCCAGATTTGTTGTGATTTCTGCATACTTGTCTGTACATTCCACTTCTAGAACATTTTCTTTGGTCAAAATAAAATATGTGCCTATTCTTTCAGCAAGTTTTTCACAAATATTAGTTAAGCTATTCTGAAATGAAATATTTGGGAACGAAATATTAACAGGAATATCAGATACAACCTTCAGTCTTAATTCGCAAAGGTTTTTTTCTTCGGTTATCATTTGGTGTATTATGCCCTTCGTGGAAATACAGAATTGTACATAAAATAAGGCTGACACTTGTGAAGATTTTACACCTGCAAAGTATGGATTGCAACTTGAAATGTATCAGAAAAAATCAGGTATCGAAAAGTATACCATTTAAATAATCACTGATTGAAAGGAGTGAGACGTAATATGAAGTATACTTGTGTTAAGATGGGAAATATATTGTACTGTGTACTGGTATAGTTGAAAATCATCTCATTCGACTTGATCGATGAAACGCACGTTGAAAAGTGTCTTACAGTTCTGGTGTCATAAGCAGTTTGTGTTCAAATCATTCATTTTGTCGAGTGATATTTTTTCTACGTAGTTAGTCAATGAAATGAGTTTTTTTTTAAATACTCACCACAAGTTAGGTATATCATAAAATCTAAAACCAATCTCACAGTGTCACTGCTTACAGTATCTTGTATGAACGTCCTCAAAGTGATTTTCCGTAACTCATCTATCCATGTCGGTTTTGTCTCTTCTTTTATATTTCGACAAATAATTTCCACCTATAAAAGTTTTGTGATTCAAATTGTTATTCATACAAGTCATTTCGTAAATTATGATAAACTAAAATTATCATCTTTCAACTGAGGTGATGAAAAGTTGTACTTATAAGAAACTTTCCTTCATTCAGTAACCTGTGAAAACACTAACTTTAACAACTTGAGAATAACGTAGGTTCACACATATGAAAAGACTTCAGCTTCCTGCGACTAAAAGAGATAACGTATCTAGATCGAAGTGGAGATATCTTATTCACGCCGGTTGGAGGCCGGATGAACCGGGTGTCCACGTTGAGGAATTTACATGATCATAAAAAAAAATACATGATAATTACGCAAGTCAAAAAACTGAAGGATTACGAATATCCCATGTCCTTTCCCACTCTACGTTTGCCACATTAGTCCAGTTGAGAGTAGTCAAACCATAACCTGAAATATACTTAATTTCTCAGAAAAATACAACTCGATAACTGTCGCATCCTACTGGAACTAGTCGCACGTATCTAACTTGATCTAAAAATATATTCCTCGTTTATATAGTGTTTTAAGTTTAGTCATTTATTCATTTATTTATTTATTTATGTATTTATTTGTGATACAATACTCTACAGAACATAGCCCAATTACAGAGCAGGAAATAACAGAGTATAATAAATACATCACAAACAAGTGACTATAAAGTCTACAAACACTACAAACAAGTGATTATAAATTTATAATAGGTGACAAAAAAATTATTTTAGTAAGTGGGATTTTATATCTGACAATTTGCAACTAATTATATCTAAATTTTCGCTAACAGAGTGTGTCACTTTACACGTGGTATGGATCGGAGAATTCTCCAGAACATTTGCGCGAAATGTTTTTATATAGAAAGTACTTGGATGTCTGGAACAGATTTTAGTAATGCAAATATCCAACTTTTCCAGTAATGTTGGGCAGTCAACTATCTGTTTAAAATCTGTTTTTCCGTTAATCAGTTGTCTCACCCCTACGAACGACAACCCTCAGAAGTCGAAAATTGTGCGAGCTAAGGATTAACGAGGCCTTACCTTTTAACGTGTGATTCCTAACACGGGATTCCTAACACTATGCTTTCAATAATTTTGTAAATTAGTACAACACTATAATATTCAAGCCTTTTTTCGAGACTGAAAAAGTTCTGCTTTTGTAGAAATTCAGATTGGGTTGTTTCTATTGGAGGATAAATGCCATCAGTTTTTAGGCTTAGCAGTTTTAAAAATCGTCATTGAATTGCTTTTATTTTATCTATATAATATTGATAAAAGAGGTTCCACACAACTGACGCGTATTCTATGAAATCATATAATAGAGTTTTGCAGGTCGAAGTTTCTTCTGTTTCTTCTGTTGCGTGTAATTAATCCGTACAAATGACGAGAGGAAGTTACAACATTATCGATATTCCTATTAAATGACAGGGCAGTGTCAAATATGACGCCAAGATCAGTTAATGTTTCTGGTCTCACCAGGGAAACGTTTTCTATTGAATAATCAAAGATCAAGATGTTCGTTTTAAAACTGTAAGACATGATTTTACATTTATACGTATTTAGCAACAAGTTATTTTGATAATACCATTCTACAACCCGTCCTACGTTTGCTGAGAGGTTTACATAATCATCTATGTTCTCAACGAAGTAGTATAGTTTTAGATCATTGGCATACAAAAAGAAATATACTTCTGCAATATCATTAATGAAGATATTGAATAGCAACGGTTCCAGATTTGACCCTTATGGAACACCGGAAGAAGCACTATATTCGGTAGATTTGAAACCATTGAGCTGGACATATTGTTTTCGATCCCGTAGATAGGACTGAAAGGGTGCGATTAAGGATGGAGATAATCCAAAGGCTACTAGTTTTTTTCAGTATAAAGACATGGTCAAACATATCGAAGGCCTCCGAAAAGTATGTGTAAATAACATCAGTTTGGGCCCTATTGTTAATAGATGCATCAATATATTGGGTTACAGTCGGAAGATTGGTGACCGTTGAATGATTTCTGGAATAAACAGAAAATATTAAATTTCTCACAATTAACAAAGTTTATACGAATTTTTCGAAAATTCTGCCCTCTACTTCAAACCGAAACGTAGCCAAGATTATTTTTTCATTTACTATTATTTTATTGAATATTTTACAAATTGTCCTTACCTCAAATAAATTACACAACGATATACACCCCACATAAAATAGCATACAACAGAACGAATGTATTATCAGTATTATCTGTTTTTAATAAAGAAATTATAGTATAGGAAAAATCAAAGATCAAATGATAACTAAAATCTTACTTGCATCGTAAATAGAAGAACATATATGAGAAAACTGTAAAAGACCTTTATCGAGAATAAAAGTCAAATATCGAATATGCAAAGAATATAATAGTTGGATAATTGTCAAAGATGAGAGAAAATTTAAATAAGAATCGTAAACCCTTTTTATTGAAAAACTGTTTAAGTTAGTACCATATCTTCTATTAAACAGTTCCCTCACAGTGGACATTTCTTTTCAATATCATAAAGGGTTGAATCTTAGAAATGTCGAATATACCTTCAAAATAAATTTGGTGAACTGAATTTTTTCTGTCGCCGTCAAAAAATCGAGTATTTTTTTCTTCTTCTGTGCTGTACTGATACGTTTATACTTGATAACAATATTGCCTGGGTTGGTCTGAGTTCTTATTAAAGGTATATGTAGTTCTTCTAGTAATTCCAGCAGTTGAGTTTGTTCGCTACATACCCATTGACCGCTCGAGTTAGTAAAGGGGGAACAAGGTATTCTTCCACCAATTTGTTCTAAAATATAAAATTTTCAGATGAGATACTAATGTCATTTGTTTTGTATTGAACACTCGAAAGTGTTGCCTCAACATGCAATTGATGTATGATCAATATTAAGATAGCGAAAACTAGTCTGGTAGTTGTTGATATATTAATTCAACTTCTGAATGCCAAAACTTTAGTGGAAGAAGCGCATTGTCGGAGGTACATATAAATGCCTATGAGTTCAATAATGTTTGAGCAGGTGCAAAAGAGAACTTAGGTTGTGTAATTACACTCAAAATTTTAGCGTTGGTATAATAGATGCGTGTTTATCAGTGGTTCTTTACATATCGTTTTCTCATTGTCTCGGCAACGAAACGTAAGTAAATTATGGTTGACTTTGAGCAATATACACATGCACATTGGGAGTAGATATTTCCAACACTAGCAAAGAGTAACAGTCAAGTATCTTCGAAAACCTCGGGTCTTCCAACAGCGACTTCCGAACTTTGACAATTAAAAACGGTCATCTTGTTGAACCTACATCTGTCAAAATGGTCGTCATTTATCAAGTCTGTTTCCCAATCACCATGAACAGATATAGCATTCAACAACACATGCATATGATAAAATTGTTTTATCAAAATGGGTGTTCTGTTCGGGCAACGTAACGCGCGCTTCGCCCATTTTACGGTTGCTATAATCGTCATACCGAGAGGACTATTCGCAATGTGGCAAATGAATTTGAATACACTGGTTCATTTCTGAATGAAAGGGTACGTGAACAAACGAAATTGTCGGATTTGGGACAATATCAATCCACACGAGATCCAAGAGCGTCCAAGGCATCCCGAAATAGTCACCATTTTGTTTGGTTTTTGGGCTGGAGGCGTCATCGGTCCATATTTCTACAGGTCGATGATTACCAACGTCTGGATAATCTGTACACCAACGACATGTAGTTGCAACAGGACGGCGCTTCGTGCCGCACGGCTCAGACCACATTGGATATTCTGCATGAGCGATTTGAGGGCATGGTCATCTTACGTCAAGGTGATGTAAAATGACCTCCGAAATCATGTTAGAATTTTTTTTTCTCAAGTAGCAGTTGTCCAGTCATTTTAGGTCTATTTAGTCCTGTATTTCGGAAAGTTGACATACACAGCTGTAAATTTGTATAAACTTCGTATTTTGGCATCATAAAAGTATTCTCAAAATTCACATATGATTTGACGGCCGCAACTTCAAAAATTGGGGGTCAAAAGTCAAAAAAAACGACTTTTTGCACGTTTTTTGCCAAAAGCTCATTTCCAATGGGTTTTATGGTAATTGTATTTATTATCAATATTGTAGAGAATTAAATTCTCTACAACTTTTGTTTCAACATTTTTTCATGCGTTGAATCGTTTTTGAGCGCAGATTAAATATTATTTGAAATCAACTGCGGTTGTCCCGATCGAAATCAGCTCATTTACGGTTTATAAATTACTAGTTGTTGCCCGCGGCTTCGCCCGCGTAGAATTTGGTAGTTGTAGTACTAATTAGTACTATATTGATGTATCGCTGCTGTATCAATGTTTTGACAGAATCAGAATCAACGAATTTAGGCGTGCGCAGCGTTATAGAACAATGCTTTCAAAAAATTGTTCTACAGCGCCATCTAGTGGCGAGAAAAAGTGATAGCCTAAAAACCTTCTCTATGATAAATTACATATACATGTCGAGTTTCATCATGATCGGTTAAGCGATGTAGAAGTTTATCACTTACCAACCAACCAACGAACCAACCAACAAATATCCTTTTTTATTGTAGGTATAGTAGATTACTCAATAAATAATTATAAATCATTTTCATTTATTATTAAAATACATCAACACTAAACAGACCAAAGATGATGTGGATGTTCTCATTATTGAGACAGCTATTGAAGAATCTAAACGGCAAAGAACAGCAATTATAGTCGGGGAAGATATTAAT